>JANIWQ010000017.1:0-116316 GCA_030555725.1 Pichia sp. yHMH446
GCCGCTGCGCAGCGTCGTGCGCCTCCTCGCTGCGGCCGCTGAGCCGCCGGGCGAGAGCGGAACCACAACCGCAGCTTCTACTACAGCTACAACTGTCGCCGACGTCGACGCGTGGCGCGCGTCGCTCGACGCAGACCTGCAGTGGGACGCGCGCTCGCTCGCCGCGCGCAGCGAGAAGCCGCCGGCGATGGTGCACGTCTGGTGCTACTACATCGTCAAGTTTGGTGTCTGGCAGCGTGGGAGTGGCAGTGACGACTACGACCGCGCCATCGCTGACGACGTCGCCGATGTGTGCACTGCAGCGACCGCGTTTGTGCGCTGCCACGGGCCCGCGCGCGTCTCGGTCCTGCTCGTCTGCGCGGTCCTCGCCGCCCTCCGCGCGGGGCTCAGCCTCGACCGATATGCTGGCACCAACACCGGCACCAGCCACGTCGCAAGCCAGCGCGGCTCAGTCGCTGCACTGCTCGCGCTCCTCGACGAGTGCGGCTCAGCGGGCGCGCAGCTGCGTCTCTGCCGCGAGGGCGCACGCATCTTCTCCGCAGAGGCTCAGCAGATCTACAACGAATCTCCACCACCACCACCACCACCACCACCGCACGCCCCGGCCCAACCGCTGCAACAGCCACTTGCGTCCCCCCGCGCGGCATGGCCCGAGCTCGACTGGGAGGCCTGGGAAACGTGGGAGACGTGGGAGGACTGGATGGGCTGGATCAGCGACCTTCCCACGGGCCTCTCCTAGCCATTCCTTCCTGGGGCCCTAGCCGCTGCGCGCGGGGCAGTTCGCGGTTGGCGGTTCGCGGTTGGCGGTTCGGTCCTGCACGACCGGTGACGCGCACCGTGACGTGGCGCGCGAACTCCGACGCTCTCCGCTACAGCCGCGCCACTGACATCACTGCCCAACGTATTAATCATCGTTTATCCACCAGCTGCTGCCAACAAACAGTACACAACTAACAGGACTCATCTGCGATGACTCCAACCAGTTCTGCTCCAACCCATTCCATTTATAATCTCAACCTCCGCAACCGTTGGAAGTGCAGTTGAACTTGTAGTTTGAATAACTCTCTTTTCCTTCTCTTTGCCTTCTCTTTCTCTCCCCATCTCCACCCCAACACCATACCAGCGTTCAGGAAATTCACACAACGTCTACTCCCAACCATGATGGCTCTCAACAACGCAACGCCGACACCTGTAGCTACCCCGCCACCTGCAGCAGCCACACTCGCAAATAATACAACCACCACTTCCACAATCACTTCTACAACTACAACTACAACTACCAATCCATTCACACTCTCTCACACCTCCACTATCGAAGAATACCTCGCAGCGAACGCTCGTGCCACGGCTGCTCTACATTCACAGCGCCCGCAGGTGCTACCGCTTGCAGCTCAAGGTCAGTCCCCTCATACACTTTGGTTAGGTTGTGCTGACTCTCGTGTAAATGAATGTCTCGCTCTAGGCTGCGCGCCAGGTGAAATTTTCACAATCAGGAATATCGCTAATGTTGTACTACAGGATGATTTATCAGTGCAAGCCGCTTTACAATTCGCTATAGAAATTTTACGTGTTAAGAAAATAATTATTTGTGGTCATACTGATTGTGGTGGTTGTTGGGCAGCTTTATCAAATAAAAAATCTGGTCCTACAAATAGTCCTTTAGATAATTACCTTTCAACTGTTAGGAAAGTTCGTCAATCTCATCTTGATGAATTGAGTCAAATAGATGATATAAATGAAAGGTGTACTAAACTAGTTGAATTCAACCTTTTACAATCAGTCAAAATTTTACAACAGAATCCTTCCTTCGCGGAATTCAGCGCTCGTGGCGATGTTGAATTACATGCTCTAATCTACGACGTTGCTTCTGGTCTATTAAGACAAGTTAAAATATAGTAATAATATTATATATACAGCATAGCATACTCTCTACATACCTTCATATATATATCCTCCTCCCGCATTAATTAAAATTCTATTCTTTCAGAATCAAACTCGTAAACGTCCATGCTAACCCCGAATAAACTTAAAAACATACTAACACTCTTACTATCAACTTTAACGAATCCAATTTTCTTTAAAATCCTAACATCATTCTTCTCAAAATTGTAAATTTCAATTCTAACTTTCCTGCACCCTTTCTCAACTACAAATTTCCTCATCATCATACCTAACAAATCTTCAAATAATTCGGCCTTAACGTAAACTCGACGAATCCCATAACCACTGATTAAAATACAATCTCCTCCCTTACCTTCCTCTTCTACTTGTTTAACCACTAAAAATCCAATAGTTGATTCACGATAATTAATAACAAAACTATTCTCTTTCATTAATTTATTAACTCTTTCATCTTCATTACTAGCATAGACTTTCAAGTCACATCCAAAATATTTATCAAAATTTTTATCAACATTATCAACTTCTTCTTGTATAAAAGATGTTGTAAATTTTAAAATTGTAAATATAATTGCAATGAAAAACATAACAATGAAAAATAACATCATTAAATCTTCAATAAAATTCCCATTCTTAACTAACCCTTTAATTCCATTGAAAATACCTTTCCTAAAATTATATTCACTAAAATAATCCCCAATTAATCTAAATGAAATAATCGAAATTATACCAAAGAATAAACTTTGAAATAATTTACTACCAAATATATAATTAATCAATTGTTTCTTACGATATCCAATATATTCCATCTGTAAATTGATAACATCTTCAACTTCACTATTTAAAATATAATGTGATTCAATCTTAGTTGGTGCTTCCTCAGGTAATGGTTCATCTATACGTGATTTAACTTGTGGTACAATCTTAGCAACTTTTTCACCATTTTTATTTTTATTACCATTCTCTTTCATCTCTGAATTCATCATTTCTGCTAGTGTCGGTGGTCTAGCCGGGTACTCGCCTTTAATCACCATCTGATATTGTCGTGTGACTAGGTTGGATAAACTCACACAACTTATACCAAATTCTTCCAATTGCAATCGCAATGCTCTTAAATTAGTCCGTTATACTAGTAGCACGTGCCTGGAAAGCAAGCAAAACGTGGGCATGGTTGGTCACGTGAGTGCAATGTACTCTGCTACGAAGCGCGCACCCCCTTTCTTACTCAAACTAAAAAGGGTTTTGGAATGGGGGCTCGAAATTTGAAGGTTTTTGGATTTTGATTTTGGTTTATTCTAGATTTCACATTTTCTGATATCTGTTCCAACAAACCTACTAGCACATAATTCTTCTTTCTTTTGGTGATGTCAAAACTTAACATCACTTACGGTATTCTTGTTGCTGTAACTGTTAAGTCATTCTAACTTCCTGACTAATCAAGTGCTCACGACAGAAAAACGCGTCGCAGATTCGTGTTTTTTTCAAATTCAATTAATTTACCTAATTAGGTAATTTGACATGAAAACTGAGCAATCTTAACAAATGTAACACACGTTCAAACCCTTTCCCCCACTTTTCCTCACTTTCCTATAACCACTTACATAACTAATCCTTACTCTTACCTCTTACAATGTCAGTTCAAGGAAAGCGTCAACGTATTTCCTCTGAATTCTCACAGTGTAAGAAAATTCATATTAAAAGAGAAGACGAGATTAAAAGAGAAGATATTGAAGAAGAGGATATAATTAAGATTGAATCTGATGATGATGATGATAATTATTTCCTAAATAACGTCGACCCTTATTCACAGCTAAATAATACACTTTCATCACTTAAACTCAACAATGAATTACCAAATTATCAATTTAAAAGGAAACCAAAATTGAAATTTCGTCCACCATTAAGGACAATACTTGATTTGAATAAAATTGATTTCTCATTCAAATTACCATTACATGAACAAGTTGAGATTGAAGATATTGATTTCCTAAATTATACTCTACTATATTCTAAAAAAATTGTTTTCGTAACTGGTGCAGGTATCTCAGTCAAATCAGGTATACCAGATTTTCGTTCAAATAATGGATTATTTAAAAATTTAAAATCTAAAAAATCAGGTTCTGGTAAAAATTTATTCGATTATAATTTATTTAGAAATTTAGATTCAATTAATAATTTTGAAGAAATGATTAAATCACTTTTAAAATTATCAAATTTAGCTAAACCTTCACCTTTCCATAATTTAATTAATCAAATTTCCAAACAAAATAGATTATTAAGAAATTATACTCAAAATATCGATTGTTTAGATACTCAATTATCTCATTTAAATACAAACATACCTTTGAAAATCGATAATATACCTAAAACAATTCAACTTCATGGTTCAATCAAATATTTAAATTGTTCAAAATGTAATTTTATAGATAAATCAAATTTTCAATCAAATTTCTTATTAGATTCAAAACTAATCAAAACTTGTAATAATTGTCAAGAATTGAATCAAATTAGGAGAATCGCCGGTAAAAGAATTCAAAATGAAGGATTTTTAAGACCTAGAATTGTTTTATATAATGAATTTCATCCAGATGGTGAAATAATCGGTAAAATAACAGAAAAAGATTTGAAAAATAAACCTGATTGTTTGATTATAACTGGTACAACTTTGAAAATTCCTGGCGTTAGAAGATTAGTTAAAGAAATGTCAAAAGTTGTTCATTTTAATAAAGGTTATGTTATTTGGATTAATATCGATAAACCACCGCAAAATATATTAGATTATGTTGATTATATCGATTTAATTATTTTAGGTGATTGCCAGCTGGTTCCTGGTTTAATTAAAATTTACAATCATTTTTATAAAAGAGAGACAACTAAAAAAGTAAATAAATAAAAATATGTACATTTGTAGTAAAAATTATAATTACTTTTTAATCATCATCTTCGGGTATTTCAATTTCATCTTTAGGTTCTTTAGGTTCTTGTGATTCGTTCCATTGAGTTATATCATCAATATGACTTAAAATTAATTCAATTGATGAATTATTATCTTTATCACTACAATCTAATGGTAAAAATTGAACCATACCAAAATCATCAACTAATTGTGCAATAGCTCTATTCAATTTTTTGAATTTCTCATTTTTCGATATATAATCAATATTATCATCATCATTATTATTATTATAATTAGAATCCTCTAATAATAAAGGATCAGGATTTAAGAATTTTTTTAATTCCCTTTTACTTGTTGAATCTTTAATCAAATCAATTTTTGATAAAATATTTATATGTGGTAATTCAAGGAAAATCATTGTTGACATTGCACTTAATGCACCTGAAAAAAATTTTGATCTATCAATTATAAATGGTGCTTCAAGTAAATAAAGACAACATAATCTATAACCTAATTGTTGTTGTAAGTGTTGAATTAATAATGGTATAATTGGTACATGAGAATAAAGTTCAACTTGACCTGGACAATCAAAGATTAAATAATCATTATTATAATCACCAATTTGTTCATCAAACCAATCTAAATTATCTAATAAAAATTCAAAACAATAAATTAATGCACCATTTGGCCCTAAACCTAATTCTTCTTGAACATCACTAATAGAAATTAAATCACGTATATCAACACTAAATGAAAATTCTGTTGGATCAGCTGCTGGATCAAGATTAATCAAATGTGATGTACGTCCAATTGATTCCATATATGACATCATTGTATTACAAAATGTTGATTTACCAACACCCGCTGGACCTAAAGCTAAAACTCCAACTTTTGACATAATTTAACTGATTTTTATCTAATTTTGTTCAAATAGATCAGCGTTCGAATATATGGATCCTTTAATTTATTACTAAGCAGAAGAATGCTAGTAAATGTTTTATCACTTTACTATAATTTAAAAATTTAAAAATTTACATAATGCGACTTTTTGTAATAAGAGGAAGAGAGTTCTTATATATATGAACAAAAAAAACGAGCCTCCTTCTTCAATCAATCATTCTTTTTACTACCTTCCTTGATAGTACCACCTGAAAGTGTGCTAATAGCTGTCTTTATCATAATAGAAAACCACATAAAATTAAGGAATTGGAATCCTAAATTAAAGATATAAACTGAAGAAATTAACCAAATTGAATAATTATCTCTTAATTCCATACATTTAATAAATGAATGAATTGTTGCGTAAACCCCCCACAAAATTCTAACAAAGAAAAATACAACTATTAGACAAACTCCATTTATTGTAATTAATTTATCTGACCACATACCTTTTGGAGAATTAGTAAACATCCAATGTAATTGAACAAAAATTGTTGAAGCTTCAAAAATCAAGAATGAACAAAGGTAAGGTTGACAAAATGGTTTTAATGTAAGTCCGAAAATATAAAGTGCACCAAATGCATGAAACAAAAATTCGAATCCAAACATTTTATAATGAAATAAACAACAATAAATCAAATCCCAAATAAAATAACCAATTGTAAATGATGATGCTAAACCTGCAAATTCATAAGTTCCATCAATTGGATTTGATTTGAATTTTGGATGTTGAAACATTGGTATACAGAAAAAAACTGACATAATTGCTTGAATTATACAAACCCACCGAATATCATAGTTTAATTTTAATTCTTTATCATTTTTCGATAAATTTTTATAAAAATTACCGAAAATTATTGAGTTGAAAAAAGGTGCTGTTAATAGTGTTAAATGATAGAAACATGTGAAACCTAAAATTTCATGCCAATGTGCAAAAAATTGATTATCTGTTGTTTCAGGGAATGGGCGTAATGCAAGGAAAGGATCATGATCAATATAAAAACCCATTGCAGCTGTTGTAAGTCTAGGCCACTTTTATCTATTTTTCAAAATCGATAGCCAATATGCTAGATCAATCTTAACGTTTTACGAGAAAACGTGCGCTCCACTTTTCTTTTTGAGCGGGCACGTGATCACGGAACTCTTGCAAAATTACTACCATCTACACACAGATACGGTAAATACATACAAGTTCCTCTCATTCTACATACCCCTTAACAAATCCTCTGATAAGAGCTGCTAAACCTATAGCACCAGGATCAGGTAACCCACCTTCTTTATCGAATTTTCTGAATTCTTCTTCATCAACGTAAGAAGCTCTACCGAATTTTGCTGCTAATTTCCTAGTACTTTCTGCACCATCATGTGCAGCTTTTGAAGCTTCTTCGAAATTACCAGTTTTATTTAAAGTTTCAACAAACGGAATCAAAGCATCCATTAAAGTTCTATCACCTACACGAGCACGAGTATATTTTTGTAAACCGTCTAAACCTGCTTTTAAAGTTTCAGCAAAAGTTTTCTCATCAACAGTCAAACCTTTACCATTTGAGAGATCATCCTTCTTCTTTAAGTAGGTACCCATTGATGAAATAAATATAGAATATAAACCACCAGAAGTACCACCCATTGCAGATTCAACTAAATCACCTAACTCATCGAAAAATTTAACACCATCATTTAAATCTAATGAATTTTCATTCAATGCCTTAATTATAGCATTAGCACCTGCAGCTAATGTTTCACCACAATCACCATCACCTGCAACAGTATCATATAAAGTAACTTTAGGTTCAACTTTTAAAACTTCATTACAACCTTCTCTTAAAATTTTCTCAGTAAGTTTAGAATTGATTTTAACATTTGAAGATACTTTATTGATTTCAGGAGCTTCCTTAATGATATGATCACCTGAATTTTTCCATGTAGTAGCATCATGAGATGTTGTCCATGCAGGAGCAGTAGTTGGATGATCTAAACATTTTAAAATTTCATCACCACCAGCTTTAGTTACATTCAATAAAGTAATCGAGAAACCAGGACCATCTAATGATGTTGTATAAGCTCCTGTATAAATTCTAACCGGTTTAATACCATAAATAGAGTTCAATTTATCGTTAACAATCGATTGAATAGCGTGAAGTTCTAAATTGGAAGTTGAACCTAAATTATTGAGAAGTAAAACAACATCATCATCTTTATCAAATTTGACATAAGCTCTATCTTCATCGTTAGGGTCAAGTAAAAATTTGAGTAATTTCTCAGCAAGTTGCTCAACTGAAGGAATTGGTTTAATTTTAGTGATACCATGTTCGTTATGAATACCCATACCAACTTCAACTTCATCTTTGGACAATTCATCAAGTTTGTCTTCATCATCACTACCTCCTGCAGTTGCAGCATCGGTTGTAGATGAAGGAATGGTTACTCTATCTAGCGATGCACCAATAGTAACCAAATTATCGATTACATTTTGACCAATTTTTATGACATCATCTAAAGAAGCGGCATAATTGTCCATTGCAGCTTTAGCACCAACGACTTTATGAACCAAAGCGGTACCTGCCAAACCTCTTCTACCAACCTTACCATTTTTCGCTCTACCAACGGAAACATCATCTTGAACAATCAACAGTTCAGCATTCAAACCTTGTGCCTTTGCACGCTCACCAGCCAAACCAAAATGTAAAATATCACCAGTATAATTTTTGACAACAATAACAGTACCCTTGTTCGAAGGTTTTGAATGGATTCCGGATAAGACTTGTTTCACTGAAGGAGATGCGAAAACTGAACCTGAAACAGCAACATCGAGTAAACCATCACCTACAAATCCTAAATGCAAAGGTTCATGACCAGCACCACCTCCGGAGACAATCGTGACTTTATCTCTGGTGTCTTTCGAATTGAAAACTACTCTTTCCGATTCGATGTATTTAAGTGTAGGGTTTGCTAGACAAACACCGTTGATCGATGCTCTCACGATGTCCGTGTTGTAGTTCCAGTGTTTTTCGGAGGGCATTGGATATAGATACAGAATTCAATGCAAGAAAGAAAAAAACAGAAGAGAAGAAAAAGAGGTAAAACAACACGTATATATATATACATCAGCAGTTGGTACCAGATCAGGATCAGGGACGGGCAGGGCGGAGATATAAATACATACATACGTGGAAGGTGGGGAAGCAGGAAAAACTCTGGCGGCACAACATGATGGAAACGAACGCACGGCTGGCGTGATGAAGCCGGCGGCGCGGGCGTCGCGGGCGCCGTCGCTGTTGTTCCGTGGTCTAAGTTGATTGTTCCTGTGTTCCTGGCGGTCTTGCGTCTGTGCTGGAGTCCGGGCAGCATGCTGAGGTTCAACCAGGACAGGACATGCGTTGCTGTGGCACCGGCGGGCGCCGCAGTGCCCCTCGTGTACCATTGTGACCCGTTTGGCGTTTCGTGGAAGGGCCAGGAGCCAGCAAGGCTCGTGGAACAGCTCTACTCGACGAGCCTTGTAGCCGTCGTTCCGCGTGATACGGGCAACGGCACAGTGGACGGTGGTGGCAGCGGTAACACTACCAGCAGTGATAAGGAATGCAAGGTGCGAGTGCTCAACACCAAGAGAGATAGATTGATCTGCGAGCTCCCGTTTGCGGAGTCTGTGCGTGATGTGCGCATGAACAGGAAAAGGCTAATTGTGCTCTTGCTCAGTGAGATCCGAATCTACGACGTGTCAAGTATGAAATTGCTCAAGGTGCTTTCAACGAGCGGACAACTTTGCGATTTGTGTGCTGGAGATGAATCTGTGCTCGTATATCAGCGAGAGTCAGCTGATGCGCCTACGTCAAATACGGTTCCAGGCTCGGAGCAAGGTGCAGCAGCCTCAACTCTAAATGTACCTACCGGAGATGTGATTGCTTACGACACAATCAATTTGATGCCCATATCTTTGATTAACTGTCATGTAACATCGGTTGCTAGAATTGCTTTAAACGGTAACGGTAACCTGCTCACCACGGTTTCTCAGAAGGGGACACTTGTGCGTGTCTTCAACACAAGATCAGGAATTCGATTGTGTGAGTTTAGAAGGGGTTCTTTACCTACCAAAGTTACGTCACTAGTTTTTGATACCGCAGATACCTTGGTTGCGTGTGCTTCTGTCACAGGATCTGTCCACATTTTTGAGCTACCTTCGAGTGTAACCGAGTTGGCATCGTTACTGATCCATTCACCATCGGAGTTACCTAACGTAGAGGAGACTGCTAGTCCCTCACACTCACATTCACGTCAAATGTCTCCAGATCTCCCTCAAACTGAGCCCGTAACTGATGCTGAATCCGATGAACTGCATCGTTTACTGTCTAGTGTGGCACGGAGTAGTTTTTCAAACAAATTGTGGAATGCCTCAAGACAATATATTCATATTCCCAAATCCGCTACCCCAACATTGAAACATCCTCATACAGTTATACATTTACCAACGAGGGCATCATACTGTGCCGTTACAATAGTGAATCATCACTGCTGGATTGCTACTCCTTCAAACCTCTACCATTACACACTACCGACAAAATCTTCACTAACTGCACCTGTGTTGCAGGCGACACATTCATTAAAGATGCAGTAACAACAATGACAAAACCACTATAATAAAATTGTACACATATTATTTACACAGTCATTTTATAGGCATACAATCATATACCGTAAGCAACACGCATCTTGCGTGAATCAATGATCATCATCGCTATGCGTGATGGTTTACAATCACGTAAATTTCCTAGTAGAGTGAGAAGTTGGTTGGTTGTCTCTCTCTGTCCGCGGTGCGACTTTGGAAAATTTTTCGATTTTGGACACAATTTAAACCCATTGGACGATACGAACAAGGATACCAAAGTATCAACTGACACAATTGTATCCATTGATTGTACGCATTTGCTAGAAACTTTGCCATATAAGTAGCCATGTCCGGACAGAGGAAACTCCAGCAAGAGATGGACAAGGTTTTCAAAAAAATCCTTGAAGGTTTAGAAATTTTTGATACTCTTTATGAGAGGCATCAAAATGCTTCAAATTCTTCACAAAAGGATAAACTTGAAAATGATTTGAAAAAGGAGATTAAAAAATTACAGCGATTTAGAGAACAAGTCAAAAATTGGCAAGCTGCCAATGAAGTTAAAGATAAAAATTCTTTACTTGAACATCGTCGGCTTGTGGAAGTTGCAATGGAAAAATATAAAATTGTTGAAAAAGGTAGTAAAACGAAAGCTTATTCTGATCAAAGTTTAGCAAATTTTGATAAACCTCAAGTTGAAAATGAAGCTGTTGAATTTGTTAAAAATGCTTTAGATATTTTACAACAACAAACTGAAAGTTTGGATTTTGAAATTGAGAAACTACAACCTTCCTCCAAGAAAGGTAAAAAAAATCTACAAGCTGAAGAACAAAAGAGAGAGCTTGATGAACTATTAGCTTCTCATAGATGGCATACTGAAAAATTAGAAATTGTTTTACGATTATTACAAAATGAAATTTTTTCTGTTGAGGAAGTTATGAATATAAGTGATGATATAACTTATTATTTAGATGAAAACAGAAATCCTGATTTTGTATTTGATGATACAATTTATGATGAATTGGATCTTGAAGCTGATCAAACTTTGATAAATGAAATTCATGTTATACCAAGTGAAGATCATTCTGAAAATTCTTTAACACCAGAAAATTCAAATTCAAATGCAAACCTAAATTCTAATTCAGTATCAAATACTAGCTCAAATTTGAATTCAAACTCAGTTAATAGTATACATCCAAGAAAGTCTTTAACGACAACTTCTTCAAGGTCAAACTCAAATGTTGTACCTTTACCTAAATCAACAGGCTCCAGCAATAAACCAATATCCACTACCATCGGGATATCGAAACCTGAATCTAATGAGAAACCTCAAGTTATACAATCAATAGGAACATCCGTAAACAACCAGGCAACACTAACAACTTTAAAACCTGCACCTGTTCCTTCGTCGAATGAAATTATATGGTCCAATCTTGTTACGACAACCAAAAAGAAAGAACAGCAGCAACAACAACAACAACAACAACAACAACAGCAGCAACAGCAGCAGCAACAGCAGCAACAGCCACAGGAGACACAACAGAAACCACCAGCAACTGCTCCTGCTGCTCAGCAATCATTCTCTACATCTAACCTTCCTCAATCGTCACTTTCAACCCCTCTGACGCCCACAGCTGGAACGGCAAAGTCATCTTCTTTAACTCTCAACAAATCTGCCTCATATATAATACCGTCACCAGCAAAACCATCAACAGCTCCAGACATTTCAGGTGCACCAGGATTGAACTCTAATGCAATGAATGCTGCAAGTGTTTTAGAAGCATTGAAAAAGCAAAAACCAAAGGATTCAAACTCACCAGATATACAAGAGCCTAATTCTATTCAATCCGCTCCTAATTCAGGTGTACCTTCTTCTGCCATTGCTGCAGCAACTGAAAGCTTAAATTTCAAAAGTCAGTCTACATCTCCAATACCAAATAACCCTGGTTCATACAGTAATTCTGCTGCAATCAAAGTATCAAGTGGTTTTACCAAATCTCAAGAGCTAGCTTCTGCAACTGATGGGTTTCGATTTTTACCACCAGGTATTCAATCTTTTATCCTCTCCATTTCTTCAAGTAAGGATATCTCAAATGTAATGTATAATCCTTTCCAGTCCATCAACCATACACCAAATAGAACATATCCTACTGGTTTGAAAGCACTTCAATTGACCGAATCTTGGAACCAAGTTAAAAGCTCACAAGATATCATTTCTGCTGTTCAAAATCTAGACCTGGAAACCTTGTTTTTTGGGTTTTACTATGGTAGTTCACAAGAGGAAAGGAATGCTGCATTCAAAGTTCTAAACGACAGATATTGCAAACAGCATAGAATAACTCATGATTGGTACATACCTAAATCACCTTTAGTAGCAATTGTTGGTGCTGTTGCAGACTACAACATTTTCAATGTGGATTCTTGGACTTTCGATGAGCGCAAAAATATCAAATTGGAAGTCTCTGACTTCATATGATAAGTTGCTGTTTATTGGTTCATAACGGTGCGTTTTCTTTGTTTTGAACATTTTCTTTTGATTGTTGCTGTTTATTGTTGTTAATCTTTATTCTGCTAAGCTTGAGTAGTAGATTTTTAAGTACATTTTATCATTTCATATTTGATATATACGTCAAAACTATATATTGTACATATATGAATTTACATTGTTACAGTTCCTGATAACCTACTCTTCCTCGTCAAACAATTTCCCGTCATTTTCTTCCTCACTGGAAGAACCTTCCAATTCAGAAACATTATCCACTTCTGCATCTTCTTCCTCTTCTTCAGAAGACTCTTCTGATTCACTTACATTCTCGCCAGCTTTCCTTCTTTCTTCTCTTCTTTGTTTTTTAGCCAATTTCTTTTCATTCTTTTTAGCAACATTCTCTGCTTGTTGCTTCTTTCTTAATTCTTTCTCCTTTCTTCTTACAGCATGTTTTTGCTCTAATTTGTTCATTTCTGCCTTGGTTTTCTTGAATTGAGCATGGTAAAGCACTTTACCTTCACACACACCATCTTCAATTTTCACCAAACCTAATTTCATTCTTGGACCTATTTCTGTGAGTTTGACAGCCTTCTTTCTTTTCATTGATTGTTCTTCTAATTGAGGAACATCATTTTTATCATCATCTTCTTCTTCACCATCTTCTGGAATTTGACGCTTTTTACCAACAGGTTTTGTCAATACACCATCGTCTTCTTTCACTTCAACAATAGATTCTTCTTCAACTTCAGAATCAGAAGTAAAACCTGCTTGAGCATATGGATCTAAGATGATATCTGCAACATCAGTGGTTTTAGACAAATTTGGTAACTTCTTATTCAAATGACTTTTGATATTTATGAGTTTCTTCACATTTCTAGAAACATCAACTAATTTTGTTTCGATAACATAGTGTCTAAGCTCAATAATACCAGTTTCTTTATCTTTATTCAATAAAAGCACACGTTTGATAGTGCCAACTTTTGTATTCATCGGTGAAATTGGAGGGAACATATTTTGAAACATAGTAACAACCAATTTTTCCTCTGGAGAAGCATCCTTTGGATTAGTAAAACCATTCATGACAAGCAATGGAGGATTCAAAAATTCAGGTGATGATGTACTCATAGATTTTGGATTTTTCTGTATACGGATAATGTCTTTACATAATGAGTATTCCAAAATTTTAAAACTTAAAGTAGGTCCTCTTGGCATTGTTGAAAACCTCAAGTGTGTAGATCCTGTTTTCTCATTTTGAGTAAATAGCATTAAGAATGTTATACCCAATGGACCTGCCATCACAACAAAATCTTTCAGTTTGTTGGATTTACGTTCACGTAATCGAATAGCAGTATGTGGTTGCATCATGTTTCTAGTATCTCTAACAAGTTGGGTCAAGGTATGATTCTCCAAAGCTGTTCCCAAATGGATTACCATTGATTTAGGAATGTTTTTTAACTCCTCCTCAGATTTCTTAACATGAGTTCTCTTTTTTTGCTGATTGAAAAAACACAGTGAAATGTTAGTATTATTTGAACAGTTTTTGTAACAAATATCAACAGGATACATACTCTTCTTCTAGCCATCTTTTTTCTTGTATTTCAAATTTGTTTTTCAGTAACTAACCAGTGTAGTTATAATCAGTAATGTAAAACGATCTTGATAGCATGAAAAATTTTTTGACTCGATTAGGCATGCCCAAATTTTTTTTTTGAGTTCAGATCCAAACTTCTTAAATCACTTACTTCTTGTTTACACAATAGAGGACAACCAAAATTGAAGAATAAATGTCAGGAAAAGTTACAAAATCTTCCAAGAAAATAACAAATAAGTACATCAACGATCTCAAAAAGAAGTTGGCTGCAAAAAACAAGAATAAAGAAGAAAAAGCTGTTCTCAAACCTCAATCAGATGATGAGTCTGATAACGAAGATGACAAGAACGTCAGCTCCGGAGAAGATGCTCTCTTACAGGAAGAGTTGAATTTGAAAAAATCATTTAAAGATTTTGGATTGAAAGACGATATACTTGAAGCTATAGAACAATTAAATTTTGATAAACCAACTCCAATTCAAGCCCAATCATTAGGCCCTGCGTTAGAAGGTAGGGACATCATTGGAATTGCTCAGACTGGTTCCGGTAAAACTGCAGCATTTGCAATTCCTATATTACAAGCATTATGGGAACAACAGACTCCATATTTTGCATGTGTTTTGGCACCTACTAGAGAGTTGGCATATCAAATTAGAGAGACCTTTGATGCCTTAGGGGCCAACATGGGTTTGAGATGTACCACTATTGTTGGTGGGATGGATATGATGGAACAAGCTAGAGAATTGATGCGGAAACCTCACGTTATTGTTGCTACTCCTGGTAGACTAATGGATCATCTGGAAAATACCAAGGGATTTTCTCTAAGAGCATTAAAGTTTTTGGTTATGGATGAAGCCGATAGATTGCTAGAATTGGAATTTGGTCCCGTGCTAGACAAGATTCTACAAATTATTCCAAGAAAAAGAACTACGTATCTTTTCTCTGCAACATTGACATCCAAAATTGATAAGTTACAAAGGGCTTCCCTCAATAATCCAGTTAAGGTTGCTGTGAATAACAAGTATTCAACAGTAGATACGTTGATTCAAACATTGATGGTTGTTCCCGACGGTTTTAAAAACACTTATCTTGTACACTTGTTGAATGAAAATGTAGGGAAGTCAATTATAATTTTCACCAGAACTTGTGCACATGCACAGAACATATCATTGCTAGGACGGATTCTTGGCTTTTCTGCCATCCCTCTTCATGGACAGCTTACTCAAGCCCAAAGACTAGGAGCATTGAATAAGTTCAAGTCGGGAGATAAGAACATTTTAGTGGCAACAGACGTCGCTGCTAGAGGTTTGGATATTCCCTCTGTTGATCTTGTTGTAAATTACGATATTCCAACTGATTCGAAAGCTTATATTCATCGTGTGGGTAGAACTGCTAGAGCTGGAAGATCAGGTAAATCTGTTTCTTTAGTTACACAATATGATTTAGAATTGATTCTCAGAATTGAGAAAGTTATTAATATGAAACTTCCTAAAGAAACACCCGATAAAAACGAAATTCTAGCTTTACATGATTCCGTTGACAGAGCTTCTGCAGAGGCAATCCGTCAAGTTAAACAGTTCCATAGTAATAGAAAACAGCGTCGTTAGTGTCAGCGTCGTTAATGTTAGCGTAGTATTGTATAGAATTTTTTTTTTCGCACTAGTTAGTAGTTGATAATTTGACGAGCCGTGATCTCTTCAACAGTAATTCTACTTTTGTTTGAGCAATGAAAATATGCCTGCACACGATGCACCTCTGAGTTTGGAAGAATTACTGGCTAAAAAAAGAACTGGAACCTCGGAGAAAGAGAAAAAGAAGCCAAAATTTTTGAGCAAGTCAAAGAGAGAAGCTATTGAAAAGAACTCAATCTCTTCTCCCGCCAAAAAGTATGTACATAACGTTCCTACGAATTATTTAGCTAGAAATGAGGTTGCACCCGTCCAAGAAGAAGAAAGTTCTCTTGAGCCAATTCAACTGCTAACTAAAGATAAGGAATACGATTGTTCTCTTGAGCTTCCTTATCGTAAAAGATCCAAAATAGATAATTCATTTTCTCAAGTTCATTGGTCAAAGAAACCTTTAGAGCAAATGAATGCAAGAGACTGGCGAATTCTAAAAGAAGACTACGACATAAATATTCCGAACAAATATAATAGCAAGTTATTGAGATATTGGAGAGAAGGTCATATTCCAGACCAGATTATTGAAAGTCTGAAAAAATTGAAGTTAATAGAGCCAACACCAATTCAAAGAGCAGCTGTACCTTTAGGACTCGAGGGAAGAGATATTATTGGGTTAGCCGAAACTGGTTCTGGTAAAACACTAGCTTTTTTGATCCCTACATTATCATATGTAATCAATCTACCACCTGTGAGATCGTTTGATAGCCCATACGTGCTGATCATTGTACCAACCAGAGAGTTGGCACAACAAATTGAAACAGAATTTCAAAAATTCACAAATCTACATGTCAGTATTGCATCCATCGTTGGTGGTCACACTTATGATGAAAATTTATCTAAACTTGAAAAAGGGGTAGAAATTCTTGTTGGAACACCAGGGCGTCTCTTGGATTTGTTGGAGAAGGAGATAATCTCTCTTAATCAATGCTATTTTCTTGTTGTCGATGAAGCAGATAGAATGATAGACATGGGATTTGAGAAACAGTTCAAAAGTTTGATTGATTTTTTGCCAGCTGGTGAATTGAACCCTTATGTCAAAAATGATCAGGTTGCCAAAAGAACGACATTGATGTTCACGGCGACTATGCCACCGTCCATTGAAAGAATTATAGACGATTATATGATTGACCCTATCACTATAAAGGTTGGGAATACAAAACATGCAGTAGACTCTGTTGTTCAGGATGCTATACAAGTACCATCTGATTATAATCAAAGAATGAATTTACTTTTGAGAGTTATTGCGAAGTATTCCCCTCCCATAATAGTTTTTGTAAACTACCAAAAAACCTGCGACCAATTGTATCTGTTTCTTCAGCAAAATGGATACAAACCTACTGTGATTCATGGAGGTAGAACTCAAACTCAAAGAGAAGATGCAATACGAGATATGAAGCTCGGAAGAGCTAATGTACTAATAGCAACAGATGTTGCTGCCAGAGGAATCGATATACCTGGAGTTTCTCTTGTTGTAAATTTTCAAATGACGAAATCAATTTCAGAATATGTTCATAGAATTGGTAGGACTGGTAGAGCCGGCAAAAAGGGTAATGCTATCACTTTTTGGGACGGAGAATCTGATGCTGATATTCTTTACGATCTTAAAATGATGATCAGTAATAGCAAAATAAGCAGATGTCCAAATGACTTGCTTCATCATCCTAATGCCAAAAAGCTTTCTGATCAAAATCATATAGAAACTTAAATTGTTGTATCTATTAATCGTCATCAGTTGAGTAACCATCAACAAGCGGTTTTGGATGCTTAAGAGTCCTGATATCTGCTAGTCTTTTGATACTGTCGTAATCTATATCTATTTTGTCTGAAGCTGGATTCTCTATTTTATATTTAATATGTACATTATCATCACTTATCTTCTGCCGTTTATACAGATTATTCTGTTTTAGCTTCTCCAGCAACTTGGCAGCCTCAACTGACAAATCAGTGTCTTCTTCTTCCTTCCGCTTATTAGAAAGCCAGTTGGGATCCTCATTCGCCCACTTAATATTAAGAGTTTCAGATTTATTTGTAGGTTCAAGGCTCTGGCAATGCATGGCCTCTTTGGCAAACTGCGCCTGGCTTTCAAGTTTGTATGTTACAAATGCAATGTTTTTGTTCGGAATAACTTTAACGTTCGTAACATCTCCAAACTCTCCAAATGCAGATTGTATTTTTGATGAGATTTGTTTATCTATCTTTGCAATATTTCCAACCCAAAGAGTTCTATTCACTTTACCAAATGAACCGATACCCGACATGTCATCCCTGTAATCAGAAAACTTCTCACGTCCAAAGCAATCAACGATTGGTGAGAAGATATCCAGTTCAGAGGGAATCCGGTGTAGGTATTCACAATTCTTACCATTACAGCAATATCCTCTGGCAAAATAGAGGCAGAAATAATGTGAGCGATTGATTTCTCCAACTGGGGCATGGTAATCTGCTTTCGTATACCCACTATCAAGTTTGACATTACATCTGTGAAGAGCGTGTTTGAGCGTCTGTTTGCCATTGGATTCACCTCCAGTCCATTTGGAATACCATACATTGAAAATTTCTCCAGATTGTTCTGGTTTATTATTAGCCTCAACTAAGGAAGGATCAAGTTGAATTCTAGCGGGACATCGCTTGCTGCTAGTTTGTATCTGTGCCATTATTTGACCATTCATTAGGTATTCTTTTACAGCGGATATTTTGGAGTTACTAAGGAGAACCTATATGTTTGAGCCGCAAAATTCCCACTAAGAAAAAGTTGATGATTGAATCATGCCGCGTCAGATGGAAGATATTCTTTATCTGAATAGCAGAACAATGAACCAACTTCTCAACTTGAGGTACAAGCTTATACAACAGCCTCAACATTACCAAGGATGAAATCACCTTACGACTCCATAACGTTTGGGAATCCTCTTTCCCTTCGTGTGGACAGCAAGTATATGTCAATTATTACCATTGCTCCTTGTGGGAGAGATGTGGTGCTTGCTGGTAGAAAAGGTCTATTAGTTATTGACCTGGATGATCCTTTTGCGGCTCCTAGATGGCTACACCATGAGACTTCCTGGGAAGTAGCTGATGTACAATGGTCTCCTCATGCTTCAAAGCCTTCATGGGTGGTATCTACGTCTAATCAAAAGGCAATGGTGTGGAATTTGGCAAGATCTTCCAATGATGCAATTGAATATGTGTTACACTCACATACTAGAGCAATAACAGATATACATTTTCATCCCCATAACCCAGAAATGCTAGCTACATCCTCTGTAGACTCTTTTGTTTTAGCATGGGATTTGAGATGCCCAAAAGAACCTGTTATGAAATGGGCAGATTGGAGAGATGCTGCTTCTCAGGTAAAGTGGAACTATAAGGATCCGAACGTTCTTGCATCATCTCATGACAATATTTTACATATATGGGATGTCAGGAAAGGTGCAATACCAACGAAAAGCTTTGAGGCACATGATGCTAAGATTAATTCTTTAGATTGGAGTCGAGAAAACAAATTTGAGTTAATATCTGCCTCCAACGATATGTCAGTCAAATTTTGGTCTTTCAATAAAGAGTATGAGAAACCAGTATATACCATCAAAACAGATTTCCCTGTATCTAAAGCTCGTCATGTTCCTTTTGGAGATCATGTATGTGGAATAATGCCGCTGAGAGGTGGAAATAATTCTATTTATATTGTTAATTACAAGGACGCAGTCGGGGAGTCCAGTCTCCAGCCAACTTATACATTCAAAGGACATACTGAACCTGTAAAAGATTTTGTTTGGAGAAGTAGGCGTACTTTGAACGGAGGTATCGATGATAGTGAATATCAATTGGTAACATGGGCATCGGACCGAGATTTGCGTTTATGGCCAATGAATGATAATATGTACAATAGCTTCAACTATAAAAGAAACTTGCCTTTGCCCAAAAATAAAACTTACCCTCGGTTTGATTATAAATCGTACAGACCACAACCTTATGTCAAAACAGAAAATAAATTGATAGTGAGGAGCAAAAAGACCTTAGATGAATTGATGCATCACGGAAGTTTTAAGTTCAATAACGAGTTCAATCATCTGAATTGGATTTCTGGAATTAAATTTGGACAGTCTGCAATACAAACGATTAACAATGATCCCAACAGTGCTACATTTGGAGATAATAGCAACCAGCCCCTCAACTTGGGAGAAGAATTCAGTAATGTTGGGCATAAATTTCCCAAATTACAATTTGAGAGAATATCAGTTTCAACAGGTGTTTTGGTTTTGTCTCTGAATGGGCCGTGGTCGTCAGAGAATAAAGATGATCTTATATTTATAAGAATCGAGATCAATTTTCCTGCAGGGTATCCTTCTCGCAACGCTGTTCCAAAATTCAAACTTGAAGATACACATAATTTAAAACCTGAGAAGAAACAAGAGATTTTAGATAACCTTTATGAAATTGCCACAAAATACTGTAGTCACAATCGATTTTGTCTAGAGCCGTGTTTGCGATTTTTACTTGGCGAGAAAGTGGATTTGGAGCTTGATACTGGTGATACCATTGAATCTTATGATCTTGATTTCAAAGATGAGAATGATTTGAGTAGCATAAATTCCCTTAGTTCTGGGATTTCTGACATTGATGAAGAAGATGAAGATGAGGATGAGGATGCTGTTCCAGAAACAACAGAAAACTCTAATGGAACCGGAAAAGGAATCAATTCAAAAGTTTTAAAAAGGACGCAATTTGATAGTACACCCGTTTCTAAAGGATGTGGTGCGATATGGACAGCTAGTGGGCATCTAGTGTGCTTTTTCTTGAAGAAGCATTCTGATGATAACCAGCACCTAATCAAATTTGGACAACAAGGTTTCAGTTTAGTCAGAACTTTGAGAAGAAAAAAGATTGAGAATGGACTGCAACTTAGTTCAGATCTAAAGAATCAATTAGAGCTTTCTAATACAGAATATTCAGACGATTCAGACTCGTCTACTGATAGTCTTTCCAATGATTTTGATGTATTCCAATATGAAAGAATGTACCGAACCAAGGTGCCCGAACTATTGACCAACTCCAACATGCAACAATTCTCTAATAATGGCAAGAGTAATCCAATGTCTGCACCTACCGAAAGATCGCATGGTACAAATAACTCAAAAAGCTCAACCTCAAAAAACGTTATCAGAATTCACGACTTTCGACACTTAATTCCAATCAAGATGGAACTAGCGTATGAATATAGAATCTTAGGAGACAGCCCACATGTTTTAGCAGAGCATAACGCATTGATTGCAGAAAAATATGGCTACCTGAAAATTGCACACTGTTGGAGAATGTTGGCTGCAATATCGGTAAAAGATGTCATCATAAATGAAGCCACAGCTTTAAAACTTTTGGAGAAGCTAGGTAGGGATACTAACAATATTGAACTTACAAACTGCTACAGGTTTTTCTGGGGTTATCATCCATTCGGTGCGAGATGGTTTGTTGTTCAAGTTTTCGATTATTTCAAAAAGCTAGGAGATATACAGATGCTTGCGATGATGTCATGTATTCTTTTCGAGAATGATGAAATGAAACACGATATAAGCTTTCCTATAAATTCACCATTTTCGAAACCGGTGATAACTAACGAATTTAAAAAGTCGATCCTTAGGGATTCAGGAAGTAGAAGTATCAATGCATCTTTGAAAGGTAATCAGATATCACGACCGGGGTCTATTATGTATCCACCCACTTTACCAAGGAACCATAGTACTGTATCTTTTGAGAGGAAATATTCTAAAAGTATTTTCAATTCATTTAACCCAGGCAGTCCAATACATTTATCGCAAGCGAGAATGCATTCGGTAAGTACATTATCATCGCTTGAGTACGATAACAAAAGTTTCACAAGTTCTTCTCCCGCAGGTGATTTTTTGATGTCTGCTTCAATTCCTCAGAATAAACGTGGAATCAAACACAACGGACCAGGCTATTTTGATTATATTCCCCATGTGGAAACTTTGCCTTCAGCAAATCACCACTCAAGATCTAGTTCATCCGTAGTTGCAGTTACTCCACATGCACAAAAGACAGCGTACACGCAGCCAGTTAGAGAAGATGCAGATGAAGAAGCGCCTAGAGTCCACATCTTAATGAACAACATATCAGATCTTGATCTTTATACAGATCAATATTGTGTTAATATTGAAGCTTTTGTGGACGAAAATGATCTAAGAAACTACAGAGCGGAATACGCGTCAATACTGTTTAGCTGGGGACTACCAGCTAACCGTCTAAAAGTATTAAAGTTTAATTATACTAAAAATAAAAAGACACTCAAAAATAACGATTTTCAAGAACATTGTGGTGCTGTTGGATGGTCAACTGAAACTGAGTTTAGTGATGATGATTCTCCTCGTACCAAATGGACTAAGTCTAATGCTAAAACCAGATGTAACTTCTGTCAGTTAGCAGTGAAAAAGCGTCTTTCTGTTTGTTCAAAATGCAGCCACATCATGCATGATACATGTGCACTTGTATGGTGGGTGGAAGATGGGATGGACCGATGCCCTAGTGGATGTGGCTGTGTCTGTCTGGTACAGAAGTAACCTTTGTAAAACTTAGATACCTAAATACTGGGTATGCACGTGATTTCACATTTCCTTGTTGCGGTTCATCCGCTGCTTTCAGCCCGATCGATAACTCGAAAGTTGAAAAGGTTCCTTCCTCCGATTGCTAAGCACAGGGCAATTCAGCGAGTGTTTCGACGAGTTCAAAAGACCCACAGCTTCTTTTGTTTGATAGTACAATATTGGCTATATATGTCTGGTGCAAAGCGAAAAGATGGAAGAAGAAAGTTGTTTCATGCCATAACACCACGTTTATCATACTATAAGAATTCGACTCAACAGCAAATCAACACAGAACACCCAGCTGATCTAGAGCTCAGCAACCATGATTACTCTAAATCTACAGATATTGAAAGCACAGTAATAGGCGAGAGGGTAAGCAATTTACAGAGCAAGGATGTTCCACAACTCAATTCAATACTGAATACAATCCCACATTCAATCGACCAGCCTCAAATAAATGTTCAGGAACAACCTAATACTTCACATACTGTTGAGTCAAACTTGAGCTTGAATGGAGACAATATAACAAACTCTGCTAACCAAGGTAGTGATAACAGTAACTTTTCTTATCTTGAAAGTGTCAGAAAGGCTCCAAGCAAAAGAAGAATAGCTTCAGCGTCACGATCTGACGCCATTACGCCAACATATACAACCAAAGCTAAGAATAGAAGTTTTGGGAAAGACTTTTTGACATCAGGCTCCTATAAGTTTGGTTTTTCCCCTGCTGAATCCAGTGCTAACTCCGAGGCCTCCTTCGTTACTAAGACCGAAATGCTTATGAATGACAGTTTTAAAACAGATATTACTGAATATGATTATAAAACGTTTAGCGCAACGCATCCATTAAGACTTTCTAAAATTCGTGCTTTTGAACAGGCTGAAAGAGCTGCTAGTTCTTTTTTTTCTTCTTCTGGATACAAAAACTCTGACTCAAGTTCAAAAAATGAAATGATTCTACAGATCCCCAATCTATCTTCACTTGAAACTAAGCAGTTGTTCTGCTACGAGCATGTTGAGAATAGAGTTTCAGAAAACAATCTGAATAGGAGACGGAACGTGACTTCCTCTGAGAACTTCAAGCTACCTTTAAATACTGTTGAAAGAAGGATACATATGATGAAAAATGTTCTGACTCCTCTTTCCAAAGAAGAGTTGAAATCAAACAAGCTTGAAGAATCACATCTGGAACGAGTCTTCCAAAGAAACAATGGATTTCTTAAAGCATTAGACCCAAAAGAGATTGAATATTGGGAAGTTATGAATGATGAGTTTGAGCAAAGCCAAAAATCGATAAGGAAAACCTTAATTAAGGAACAAAAAGAGAGTAGTCTTCTGATTGATTCAGAAACATTGCAGCTGCTCCAAAGTGCAAAGAGACACAGAACAACAATAGGATCCAGGAAACATCAACTGGAACGCACTTTAAGCGGACTTGTGTGTAAACGTGCTAAAGACAAACTTCAAGAAGAAGAAGCACTTATGTTAAACACAGAAGAAGTATAAACCTTTGATTCACCCCAATCTGTACTATTATTTGTAACACTTGATAACGTTAATCTTAGTAGTCACGTGCATAGTTAGTATCCAGGAGGCTTGTATTTAGATGTTTCAATGTGATCAATTTTGGCTGTGCGACAAACTGCATTTCGGAACTTGCAAAATTACCTCGACATAAGGCTTATCCTGGAGGCGTTCTTGCTGTGCATCTTGAACTACACACCAAATCATTCTCATCAATGAATGTTATAAAATTACAAGTATGCAATGAAAACTGAAATCTACATATAACTGTACAAATACTAACATTCATCAACTTTGCTTAATACAGAAAAAGTATCCAATTTTAGACCAGTCCGAACTCTTTCAACTCATTGAAGACTTTAGAAGTATTGATATCGATGAGAACGGATGGGTTGATAAAAAAGATGCAATTGAAAGTGTCTCTAAAAGCGGTAAAGGTACCTATGATGAAGTTAGAGAAGCATTGAAGAATGTTTCAGTCGATGCTTCCGGTCATGTTGAACTTGACGATTTTGTTGAATTAAATGCAAAATTAAAGGAATCAAAATCCAAAGGTAGTGCAGGTAATCTCAGTAAATCAGCTCAAATTCTAGGCTCAGAAAATAATGAAACTTTTGTTCGTAACAAAGCCAAGGTTGTTATCGGTTCTGGTAGAACAATGCATACCATTGATGACGAAGAAAGAATTGAGTTTACAAGACATATTAATTCTGTTTTGAGTGGTGATCCTCTTGTTGGTGATAGATTACCATTTGACTTGAACAGCTTCCAGTTATTTGATGAATGTACTGATGGTTTAGTTTTATCCTCTTTGATTAATGATTCCGTACCGGATACTATTGATACCAGAGTTTTGAATTTACCTAAAAATGGTAAGCCTTTGAACAACTTCAAGCTTTTAGAAAATGCAAACATTGTTCTAAATTCCGCTAAGGCAATAGGCTGTGTTGTTGTTAACGTTCATTCGGAAGATATTATTGACAGTAAGGAACACTTGATTTTAGGTCTAATATGGCAAATTATTAGAAGAGGATTATTGAGTAAAATTGACATCAAGCTTCATCCAGAATTGTACAGATTACTTGAAGATGATGAAACATTGGAACAATTTTTAAGACTAGCGCCAGAGAAGATTTTGTTAAGATGGTTCAACTATCACTTGAAAGCAGCAAACTGGAACAGAAGAGTCAATAATTTTTCTCAAGACGTGGCAGATGGTGAAAACTATACGGTTTTACTGAATCAGCTTGCCCCTGAACTTTGTTCCAGGTCTCCGTTGCAAACACAAGACTTATTGCAAAGAGCTGAGGAAGTTTTAGCCAATGCAGATAAGCTTAATTGTAGAAAGTACTTAACACCAAAAGCCTTAGTTGCTGGTAATCCTAAATTGAATCTAGCATTTGTGGCTCATCTCTTCAATACACATCCAGGATTAGATCCAATTACTGAAGAAGAAAAACCTGACATTGAGGAATTTGATGCTGAAGGTGAAAGAGAAGCAAGAGTTTTCACTTTATGGTTGAATTCTCTCGATGTTGACCCACCAGTTGTCTCTTTGTTTGAAGATTTGAAAGATGGTACTATTCTTCTCGAAGCATTTGATAAGGTTATGCCAGGTTGTGTCGATAAGAAGCATATCAACAAGAAGCCAGCCAACGGTAATGAATTGATGAGATTCAAAGCATTGGAAAACACTAACTATTGTGTCGCCATCGGTAAGGCCAATAAATTCTCTTTGGTCGGTATTGAAGGATCTGATATAACTGATGGTAACAAGATGCTTACTCTTGGATTAGTTTGGCAATTGATGAGAAGAAACATCAACAACACGTTATCGGCGCTATCAATCAATGGTAGGGAAGTTTCTGATTTGGATATTTTGAACTGGGCCAATAGTATGTCTGCTAAGGGTGGTAAGAACTCTAGTATTCGTTCATTCAAAGACCCATCTCTTGCTACAGGTATTTTCTTATTGGATGTTTTACATGGTATAAAACCGGGCTACGTTGATTACACTTTAGTAGCACCAGGCAACACTGAAGAAGAAAGGTATGCAAATGCAAGACTTGCGATCTCTATTGCAAGAAAATTGGGGGCTTTAATTTGGCTAGTTCCAGAAGATATCAACGAGGTCAGATCAAGGTTGATTTTGACCTTTGTTGGTTCCTTGATGTCTCTTAATGTCCAAAACTAGAAAAAAAAGTGGATTTTATATTGTAAATTTATCTGTTTCTCGTATATTTAGTAATCTATGACTATTCAACAACTCTAGTATTTACAATTTGGTTTTTTAATTTTTCATCCCATTCTTCAACTAACTTGTCAAAGAAAGTAAGAACATCAGCTTTGCCCGTTTCATCAACTTCATCTCTTATAATATATTCTTCCCCATTCCACCGAGATGCACTTCCATATTTTAATTTCTGGTCATCAAACTCTACGTCTGCATATAAGGAGGTGTAAATTTGAGAATTTGCCCCAATTTCACCATGTATATTGTGCCATGGGGAGCCTAACAACCTTGCAAGATAGAAAAGAAACAGCATTCCGTAATAAGTGATAGGATTCAGAAACTTGAAAAATGAAAAAGATGTGACAATACCAGGATGTGTGAGATACTGTTTTATATTGTGTTCATCCTTTAGCTTTTGATATGTAGCCAAATGGATTAGATCGATCAACCTTTTCGAGCCTTCGTAGCTTTCGTTAGATTTAAGTAGCTGAAGATCGTCAAATGACAAGTATGAAGGTTTTGACATCACACTACTGATCCATATAATCCTTGCATCGGATGCATCTTTGAAAAGTTTATATTCAATAAGCTTGTGAATGAAATAGTAGGGACCAAAAACGTTTGCTTGGAATACTAAACCAAGGTCATCCTTAGATTTGACACCGACTCTTTGAATTTTATATGTTGGATAAGTGACACCCTTGATTGGATTAGTAAAACATTCAATTGTGGCTCCGAACCAATCGATACCATCATAAACACCCTGTGCTGCATTAAGAAAAATATAATCAATCGCTTTATGGGTTTTACTCAATTCATAAACTGAAGATAGAATCGAAACCATGTCAGTAAAGTCCAAAAGAGAATAATCAAATGATAGAACAGCTTTTCGTTTTACTTCTTCTAAGTTATATTCGTACAATTGCTTGATTGTGGTGTTAGCATTGGCCAATGTACGAGACGTGACAATTATAGTTAGCTTTCTGTCATGAGGTACTTCTTTAATGAGTCTTTTGGCTATACTTAATCCTAAATTACCAGATGTACCGGTTATCAGTGCTGTTAGACTAGCCATCGTTTAAATATTTAGTTAAGTGCAAGTAACAAAGGCTTTTATATGTTCATTTCAATACTCGTTTAAGTTTTACGAGTGTTTAATAGTCCAAGGCTTTCTTTTCTGGAGGCACGTGACCCGCCAAAATGAAAAAAACATTTCTGTAACAGGGCTGTGCAAAGTGAAACATAAAACCACAATCTAAACATGAAGCACTTGCAGCTGAATGGAAGCGGGAGATAGGTGATGGAGAAAACTAACCAAAAATGTTGAGTGGAAGTATAACACTAGTCTTACATATATAAACAGTCATTTTAGTCTGAGGCTTATGTTTTCATAGTTTTGTATTTGATTCTTAATAGACAAACCACACAATGCAGAAACAAAACTACATGTTTAACATAAGAGACTATAAAGTTGTAAGTGTGATAGGTCAAGGGGCTTATGGTGTCGTTGCTGTTGGACATAAGTATAATTCGGATGAAATTGTTGCGATCAAAAAAATAGAGCCATTTGAAAGAGAATTGTTTTGTTTAAGAACACTCAGAGAAGTGAAGTTCCTCAAAACTTTCAATCATCCAAACATTATCAAGAGTTTAGACATACAAAAACCAACCAGCTTTGAATCTTTTAATGAAGTTTATCTGATTCAAGAGTATATGGATGCTGATTTGCACACTGTTATCAGATCTCATCCTCTGGGGAACAACCACATTATGTACCTGCTATATCAGCTCCTGAAAGGTGTGAAGTATTTGCATTCATGTGGCATCATCCACAGAGATTTGAAACCTGCCAATTTATTGGTTAATGAGAAGTGTGATTTGAAGATTTGTGATTTCGGTCTAGCTAGGTTTGAAAATGAAGCTGATAATGAGAAGGATAAAAACACGTTTCTGACAGAATATGTGGCAACAAGATGGTATCGAGCACCCGAGATTATGTTATCCTTATCACAGTACTCCAAAGCTATTGACATATGGTCTATTGGGTGCATTCTTGCTGAGATGTTTCTAAAACAACCATTATTTCCGGGGAAAGATTATCGACATCAGTTGTTGTTGGTTTTTGAAGTGCTAGGATCACCTAGTGATGCTGATTTAGAATGTGTCAAGTTACAGAGGGCTAAGGATTATATAAGAACACATACGAAACAATGCCGACGGATTCCAATGAAACGTATTTTCCCGAAGGCAGACCCCAGAGCTGTTGATTTTATTGAGAAGACACTAACATTCAACCCTGCCAAGCGATTAAATATATTGGAATGTTTGGAACATCCATTTGTTAGTGAATTTCGAGATAAATCAACTGAGATTTCAGCGGAGCCAATCCCAGCTGACTTTTTCTTTTTTGATAAGTTTAAAGAGCAGTTAGAATTGGTCGATCTTAAAAGGATGCTTTATGCAGAAGTTATCACCCAGTAGCAAAACTTTTTATAGGTTATACTCTCACAAATAAATATTCTATAATTACTTTAGCATACTTTACGAGTACAGTAAAGTTCACCTCAAAGGTAATTTCCAAATTTTCGCATTTCTCAAATTTTGGGAGAGTCACGAAAATACAGCTTCGGGGTTGAAGTTGGGGTAATATCGTGACATCGCTGAGGGGATTTACTTAAGAATTGAAAACAGAAGGAGTTTGTCACTTATCTTATAGTTTTCAGTTGCTGTTTCATCTTTGGATAAAACTACTTGTACAATGGGTGTTTCTATTACTGCGAGAACAAGAAGAATATTATCGATTGCAGTCATAGGTGTCTTTACCATATTGATGGTGCTGATGACATCACAGAGATCAGTCCGCTCTTCAAATAATATTGTGATTCCTGATTCAAGTATCAGTGCTAAACTCGCAAAACTTGATGAAGAGCTTAAAATTCAAATCCCTGGCTCAGAAAAATTAATGAAAGAGTTAAACAATCATAAACTAGGTTCCAATGCACCTACTAAAAATCTGATAAATGGCAATGGCCTAGTCAAAGACAAAAGTGGAAAGATTGATGAAGCCAAAGTCATCAATGCCGACAACAATTCTTCTAAAAAGATACCATTAGTTGCTGGGGATCCAGCCTCTAAGAAAGTAGATGATTTGTCGGATAATACCTCTAATTCTAAGAAAATGAAAGAATCAATGAAAACAGGCTCTGAAGCCAAAGGTTCTGTTGAGACATCGAAAGAAAATTCGAATCTCAAAAATAAGAGCACAAATGAGGACACAAATGTTTCTAAAAATGGTACAAAGAAAGTTCAAAAGTCTTCAGCGTTGAAAGCCCAAGAAAAAGCACAGAAGGAGGGGGTCTCGGTTGATAAAGGCGCATCGTTCAATCCAAAGCAAGAGTTCGACAAAATTCTTTCCACGGGACCAGTTGTTATTTTCTCCAAATCTTATTGTCCATTTTCCAAAAAGTTGAAAACTTTGTTAGAAAAGGAATACAATATTACCCCTCCTCCAGTTATTGTTGAATTGGATCAACATGAGAATGGCAAAGAGTTACAGGACCATGTTGGTAAACAAACAGGTAGATTTACTGTACCAAATTTTATTGTACATGGAGATAGTAAAGGTGGTGCGGATGATATTCTTGCGTTACATAAAAATGATGAGTTGGTCGATCTTTTCCACTCTTGGTCCAAAGGTGCCGCTAAAATCAAGAAGCTTGGTTCTGAGAATTAGTTTTTATTAATCAAATAGCCGTATATTAATACCCTTTTCTTATATCCTGGAATTACTTACCTCGAAACTAGTACAGATTTACGATTTTGTAGAATCCCACTCTGGATTTATGTGATTTTCTAAAAAAATGACGAGCCGATAAAACAAGTTGATTTGTCCCCTAACCATAAACAAACCGTGCTTTCCTGTTGAACATCAATGCATTCAATTTTAGAACCACTATATCGAAACAAAGGCTTATTTACAGAGTCTTCTATCGTAACTAATTTTGCAAACCAGCTAGAACTTGACAAGCATCCGAATGGTGGCTACTTCAAAGAGACTGATAGGCCAGAAGCAAAGGTTTTGGCTAGACAACTCAATTTGAACTCGGGTATCCTTAACAATTATCCGATCAAACGAAATGCGAGTTCTTTAATACATTTTTTAATGACATGTCAATCACCTATAGGAAAATTTCACACAAACCTAACGAGTAGGACAATTCATATTTTACAGCGTGGGTCGGGTATTTACGTATTAATTAAACCAAACGGTGAAATTGAAAGCTTCAAAGTCGGTTTTGGAGAAGGTGAAAAGACTCAATGGATTGTTGAACCTGGTGTTTTCAAGGGATGCTACTTAACACCAGAATCTGATAGAGGGAATGAGTCATCTGATGATTTAATGTTGGTAAGCGAAATAGTTATTCCTGGATTCGACTTTGAAGATATGGTCTTTTTAGATAAACAGCAACTCGTTGATAAAGTAGGTGAGGCAAAAGCTAAAATGTTAGAGTTTATGTTGTAAAGTAATCAATCTTTCAATCTCGTAGGTGTGGCTTGAAAGAATTGTGTACCTCTGTGTAACATAATATGTATCTTGATTGGACTAGTTGTATAGCTTTAATTTAAGTATACTAGGAGTTGGTAAGACCTCTGTGGAAACAAGCTCCTAAAGATAATGTCAGTTGAGCGTGGCTATGCTAATCAGAAAGAAATATTATTGCCATAAACATGTCAAACAAGGATAGTGTTCAACTACCCAGGAGCATTGTGTATTCACTACAAAAGCAAAAATCTATCGATTTGTAAAGTTCTACTAAAATATAGTTCATATCCCTACAAGAGAATCATTCAGAAGAAGAATTATATTCTGCGTTAGAAAACAATTCAAAATCAACTAGACCATTGTCATGGTAAAGAAGAAAACAAGGTCTTAAGTGAAACTTTGAAATTAGACGATGCTCCCATTAATATCAATATAAAAAGGGAGAATCCAAAACAATACTGGATGAAGGTATACTTAAAATCTTGTAATGACCTGAAGAAGCCAAATTATGTCGTTCGGTATCAAGGTTGTACAATGTACGTTTGTTATCTGCTTCTTTGACATTTTTTGTCACGTGCATAGCACTAGGGCTTTTTACGTTAGTACAGATTGGAACTAGAACCCACGCACTGGTATGACGCGGAATTTCGGCTTTTTCGCAGTCACGCGCATGTCAAACTTCCTCTCTGGGGTGGGGGGCTCCTGGGAGGGCCTCGCTAATGATACTGATGAAGGAAAAATATGGAGAGAGAATAGACTGAAAAATCAATACTACTTAGAAACCTTCTAGATTTCAGCAAGATAAATCAGACCAAACATGTCCACTGAGTTAACAGTTCAATCTGAAAAGGCTTTCCAAAAGGTATGTTCTATTGCAACGTTGAATTGTCATAAATTGCTTTCAAAGTTGAGAATTAAAGATCTGAGTAAATTAAGTTGAAGAACCCGAAGTTTGCATTGAAATATATCCTCTTTTAATAAAATGATGACAAGAGACTACGAAGTACCTTCACGCTGTTGAAATTTCAACCTTATTAGCTACGGAAAATGATTAAGTGAACCAGTGAATCAAACTTAGATAAGAATAGATTTAACTAAGATCAGTTCCATTTGAAAACAATACTGATGTTCTTTATTTAACAGTTACAGTAGAATACTTGAGCAGTGATTTATTACAATTTAAAAAGTATCAAAGAGTATAATACTAACATCCAACTATTTTTTATTTAATTTAGCAACCACACATCTTCACCAACCCAAAGGCTAAAGCTAACAGAAGAACCAAGAGATGGGTTAAGGAAGTTGGTTTAGGTTTCAAGACCCCAAAGACCGCAATTGAAGGTACTTACATTGACAAGAAATGTCCATTCGTTGGTGATGTTTCCATCAGAGGTAAGATTTTATCTGGTGTTGTCGTTTCTACCAAGATGCACAGAACCATTATTATCAGAAGAGAATATTTACACTATATTCCAAAGTATAACAGATATGAAAAGAGACACAAGAACTTGGCTGCTCACGTTTCCCCAGCTTTCAGAGTCCAAGAAGGTGATGTTGTCACCGTTGGTCAATGTAGACCTCTTTCCAAGACCGTTAGATTCAATGTCTTAAAGGTCACCTCAGCTGCAGGTAAGGCAAAGGGTTTCGACAAATTCTAAATTTAGTTTATCTAGTCTACATATATTAATTTGTTAAAATAAATTTCCTATAATTACTGTAAATTGAATCATTTTCTAATGCTTAGAAATGTAGCTTTTAGTGAAATGTTACGCAGTTTTGTATGGTTGATATATCAGAAAGCTAATAATACAGCAACAAGATAACATCCAAAGATATTATAAACTTTAAGGTCTATTTTTACATGTTATCATTCTCACACTTGATCGGGTTTTCATTATGCTCATTATTTATTTTTTCAATTTATTTTTTTTTTTTTTTGGTGCGAGACGGACATTCATGAAAAGTAGTAATTTCGAAAAATACCATTAACGATTTTTACCCGGTTAATTAGAACATAGACAAATCTAGCTTCAAATATCCTACACCCGGGTAACTTTTCGGAGTACGAAATGTCACAAGATAAGAAATTTGGAGATCATATCAAAGTTTCAACTGATAATGTAGATTCAATATCTACAAATGATGACGATAATGTCATTAATGATACAAATGATGTGAAATCAAAAGTTGATACTAATGGTACCATCGATAGTATTGGTATTGAACGTCATAATGGTAATAGCGATAGCAATAACGATAACCATAACCGTAGTATCGAAGATGAGATATTAAAACATACAGATGATGTTGAAGATGATGGAGAGCATATTGACATTTCCAATATTGATGGCATGCAGCAGATTATAAATGAAGAAGTTATAAAAAATGTACAACAAAACAGGAAGAAAAGGCAATTTTCTGTTGCTATTGAAGATGAAGAAATGTCGAGATTAGAGTTTCAACAATGGACTCAAGGTTTTCTAGCTGATGATTTAGAAAATGTTGATGTTAATGATGTTGTTAATTTAGTAGATGTTGGAGTTGACGTTGATAGTTTGGATTATACATTCCCGCAAACTACTGCAGCACATTTTACTGATATTGTTGACGAAAAGAATTCAAACAAAAAACGTAAAGTTATCAAAAAAGTCATTCATAAAGATGATCGTGATTTAAGGAATAAAGAGAGTAAGGAATCTGTTGTAGACCCTGAACTTGCAAACTTGGATACTACTAGTTTGGTACATGATGCAATGCTCAAGGCAAGTCTTGAATATCTTGAGAACAAAAATGTGCGAGGTGATGCTCATGTTGATGGTGACGATGATGGTAACAATAACCATGAAATACACCGCACAAGTGTTTTAGATGGTGATCGAGAAGGTGAAACAGAAGTTGCAGAAGCAGTGAAAGAAGCTGTTGCTGCTGTAACTAGCAAGCAAGACACTGATGTGATTGTTGCAGCAGTAGCAGCCGCTACAGGGATTGAAGTTGATAATCATCATCATCAGCAGCAGCATCAGCAACAACAACAACAACCACAACAACAACCGCAACAACAGTCACATCATCACCATCAGCTTTATCATCATCAAGAAACGAATTTAAATAATCCTGTTGCTACTATTCAAGGCCTGAAAAATAACAAAGTAAAGTCAAAGAACTCACGAAAAACTAAGAAAGTTAAGGAAGAGTCTTTAGAGTTGAGTAAGAAAGAGATATTTGAAAGGGAAAGAATAACGGATGCGATAATGAAAGCTCAGAAACTACTAAGTATTGAGAAGAGCAATAGTCGAAGTTTTACGAAAGAAGAAACAAAAGCAATAGATGTTTTCATCAAAGAGTACCAGAAGATTCATGATATGACACATGAGAGATTTTTACAAAGAATTTGGGGTAATGAACGTAAAAAGGATAAATTTTGGGAAGTTTTGCAGAGTGTGTTGCCTAATCGAACGAGATCATCTTTATATAAACACGTTAGAAGAACTTATCACATATTTGAGAAAAGGGGGGTTTGGACACCTGAAGAGGATCAAAAATTATCTGAATTAGCTGAAAGTTGTAATGCCAAATGGAAGATAATTGGCGAACAAATGAACAGGATGCCAGAAGATTGTAGGGATAGATGGAGGAATTATGTCAAATGTGGAGCTGTTAGAAATGTTAACAAATGGACAAAAGAGGAGGAAGATAAGATGAAAGGTATTATTGAACAAATTTTGAAAGAAGAAGGGGAGAAGATTTGGAAGAATGTCAATAATGGGGATGAAGAAAGTTTATTGAAACAAGTTAGGGAAGCGCAAGTGTCACCTACCATCAATTGGACAGTTATAAGTGAGCTTATGGGTGGTACAAGATCAAGAATTCAATGTCGTTATAAATGGAAGAAGATAATGAAAATGGAAAGTCTTCAGAAATTACAACGTATGGACCGCTGGACCAAGATTTGGATGCTCGATCAACTGAAAACTCTAGCGCAGGAGGACCCACATATTGAAAGCAATTTGGATTGGAATGCGCTTGCATTGAGCATGCCTAAGAAGGGCTTTAGAAGGAGAGGAAAATACGAGAATGGTATTAGTGAAAATGCAATGAAGAAAGAACAAGGACAAGAGCTTGATAACGAGCACCGGCACGAGCTCCAGCACGAACTCCAACAGGAACATGGACGAACACAGGAAGAAGCTGACGATACTGAAATACAATGGAACGGAGTGGACTTGTCTACGTGCTTCCAAAGAATGAAGAGCACGGTGGATGCCAAGGGCCGCACTTTTGGAGAGCTGGTGCAAATGCTCCTTGACAGTCTCAACACGGCCAGCTATGTGGACAAGCTCGAACAGGAGAGCGTATAGCGGCTGCGAAAGGTGTGTGTATCGCTTGCATGTGTAGTGTAGTGAAGTGTAGTAGTGTAAAAGAACAAGAACCTGAACGAACCGCAGCTGCCGAGCGCTCGGCGCTTTCCGAAACCTTGCTGCATGTGCAGCACAGCCCGGCACAGAGCCCCGGCGGGCCCAAACGGGCAGGCGCGGCGCCCTCCGTGCCCCGGAGATATCGGTCTGCGGGCGTGTCCGAAACGGGGGGCTCCAAAAAATGCGGCGCAGGCGTGGCTGGGCGACCCTGTCTGTCTGCCCCGTTGGCTCCTCCTGCTCCTGCTCCTGCACCCGCATCCTGTGTCCTGCTTCCCTTCCCGGGCCCTTGTTCTGTTTCTGTTTCTGCTTGCTCTGGGTACTGCAATCTCAATCTCACCTACTCCCGTTCTCGACGGTCGAGCCGACTCGCACTATCCGTCAACCGTAATTCGGGTGCGTTCCTGATCCTGTCCGTTTCCAGGCCCCCACTCTCAATCCCGTTGATCGATCGATCGTAGTCTGTTTTTTTTCCAACTCAAGGTTCTGTCCACTCAGACGCTCTCTCTCTCACTGGCTTGCTCTTTCTTAATCCCAATATCGATCTCTGCCTCGACGGTTAGCCATCACTTACATTGATTCATCTCGACTTTTTTCTCCGCTTCAGCCTAACATTATCATTGCTCCACTCACAACTTTTTTTTCTCCACTTTATAAAGTTTAATCTTTACTTACTTCTTTCTCTTTCTAGAATCATCAGACTCAGGGGTCCCACCATACAGATACTATAGATAACCTCGTTTATCCTCCACCCTGCGTTCACTACTGATCTAACCCAGATTGATTTTCTCAGATCGAAAGATAAGAAGAACTACAGTCATATCCCATAACTATGACAAATCAGTGCTCTGATAATCAAAAGGATCACAATGACAAAGTCGATAATAAAGATGAAAAGGATGACTCTAAATTCGCAAGTAACGGTGCAAAAAAGGCACGTAAAAGAAACAGAGTACCTATCTCTTGTTGTATATGTCGGAGAAGAAAGATAAGATGTGATAAAACAAAACCTCAATGTACAAACTGTATAAAGAACAATGTGGCACATCTTTGTTATTATGTTGAACCCAAATGGGCTCAACCTTTACCAATGCAAATGAATGATCAATCTGATTTACAACGTTCGTATTCAAATCCTAATTCTCAATCCTATTCAGACAATGTTAAAATTGAAGCAGATGAAGGAACTCTAGAACTAAAATCAGAGTTGGATATGCTACGACAAAGAATCAAATCGTTAGAAAATGAAAATGTTGATTTGAAAAGGAAAATTATATCGTTGCCATCTCATCCAGCAGCTGCTGTAACAGCAGCAACAACAACAGCAAATTCAAACAGTATCAGGATCAAGCCTCAAGATTCTGATGATTTAATGGATTCAATATTCAACTCAAATATCTTATTCATAGCTCAAAAAAGTAATCAATACAATATTCCTATCACTTATCAAATAAGTGTTTTCTCTTGGATGTTCATTGTCAGAAATGATCTTTATTTGAATGATTTATGGATGAAAATTTTGAAATTGAGACAACATTACGAATATTATTATAATAGTAAAAGCTCAATGGATAATAAAATGATCTCTCACTATAATAATTATGGGAGTAGATTGAGTAAATTTAGAAATTCAGCTTCATTAAAAACTTCTGTAATACCGCAAGAGAAAACAACTGAACATACAAGTAAATTGAAAAAATTCTTAGAAAAATCACTCAATCTTGAGAAACATAAAATCAGTTTAAATCAAACAAATGTCAATGAAGTTGAAGTTAGATCTCATTCTCCTCTTTCAAAAGTTTTAGCACCGTCAAATGTTTGTCCTGTTACAGGTGTAATCGGTGTTTGTCCAATGGGTAATTCAATGGAGCCAAAAATCTCTCCAAATAAGGAAAGTTTCAAATCAAATCCAAGTACAGTAAATTCAACTGATGATTATCCAAGCTCAAATAATTCAACTCCTTCAATGGAAAAGAAAACTCCAACTCCAAGTTATACAAACACTTTAATTGTAAATAAATGTCCAGTTTTGAATCATCCTCTAAGTATACCTAAAAAATCAACTCTAAGTAATTTAACTCATTTAAATACCGGTCCAAATAACTTCAATGGTTCGACAGATATTACTAATGGAAATCTCAATAATAAAAACTCAAATAACTATGAAAATAATCTTAACAATTATTCCACCAATAATAATCTTCCTAATCATGATAACGTTAATAATAATGCCAGTAATGACAACGATGATGAAGATGACAATGAAGACGTTGGTGACGACAACAACAACAACAACAACAACAACAACAACAACAACGATAACGATAACGATGACAACGACGACGACGATGATGATGATGATGATCTTCTTAAAGATGACAAAGTTTGTCCTTTGATGATAGGTAACGCTAAAGCTTTATTTAAGGAGAAACTATCGAAAATGAATATAAGTGCAATACGTGAATTCCATCAAACAAATAAAAGGAAAGTGCAGAGTCCAATTTCTTCAAAATCAAGAGTAACACCGATCATTCCTTCTGGTCCTTCAACTCCGTTATCTGAAATCAATCCTCAAGATAATGATAAGCTGGCTAACTTTGTACCAATTGCAATTAAACCTGAAACTCCTTCTTTATCATCTAGACAAAGTAGTGTTTCAGGTTCAATTAAAAGAAAATCAAATGATAATTCACAACAACCAAGTAAATTAAAGAAAATGAAATCAATTTCTTCAACTTATATTAAAACTTTGAATTATAATAATACTAAACAAACTATCAATGTCATTGAACAATATTTGCCAAATAAAAAAATTATTGGATTATTAGTTGATAGATTTTTCGATAAACTTTATATTCATATGCCATATATTGATGAGACTAGTTTTAGAAATAAAATTAATACTATTTTAAAGATGAATGATAGTAATCAAAAAGTTAAAATAAATTCAATTGGTTCTCAATATTGTGAAGATTTCTTATATGTCTGTTTGCTTTTAATAATTATTCGATTAAGTTGGTTATCTTTACCAGAAAAAAATTCAATTGGTTTAACTCAGAATGAACAATTGTTAATGAAACCTGAAAATTTCATATCATTTGTAATGGTTGATTTGGTTAAAGAAGTTTACTCAAGTGCTAAAATCATGTCAAAACCTTCTGTTTTAATTTTTCAAATAGGTTTGTTTTTGAAAATTTATTCAACTATTTCACCCGAAGATGGTTTTGATACTGATGATTCATATACAAGAAATTCCTCTTATACATCTTCATCTTCTTCTGCATCTTCATCTACTGATCCAACTTCCTCACCATCTTATAAAGTTAATGATTTATCTGGTGATTTAAGTAATGAAGCACCTAATATGAATTCTCCAAATTTTATTGCAATGCTCGTACAATTGGCTCATACAATTGGTTTGAATAGAGATCCCTTAAATTTCAAGAATTTTTATCCAACTCCAAATGATGATAAATTAACAGTTTCAAAATTATTTAAAACAAGGCATTTATGGAGAAAATTATGGTATGGTTTATTATTTATGACAATTGAAGCAAATTTAAGTTTAGGTGATTATAAGAAAGGTTTAGCAATTGAACTTGATCTTGATCCAACTTTAGGTAGCTCTGTTAATAAAAGTTGGGATTGTCGTTTACCAGGTGGTATTGAACAAGGTGTTTTGGAGAAATCTTTTGAAAATGGTAAATTATTACAACGTGAATTATGTGTTGTTCAAATTTTTAGAGAATCAATTGTTGCTTATAGATGGATTTATCAAGGTATGAAATTACTATTTTCAGTTGATAAACCTCCAACAACTCAAGAAGTTGAAAATGTTGTTAATAATTTAATGAATTTAGTTTCAGAAAAATCAAAATATGGTTTTGGAGTTGATTTAATTATGGGTGATCAAGAAATTGTTAATCCTTTTAGAGCAAGAAATTCTTCTGTTTGGGTCAAAAAATACACAAAACAAATTAAAGTTGCTCGTTTAAAAGTCCATTTAATTGTTAAAAATATGATTTCAAGTTTAAATTATTTGTTATTCTTAAATCATGAACAAAAATTAAGTAATTTCTTGGCTCAAAGAAATACTACAATGGAAAAAATTGAAAAGCAAAGAGCTTATATTGAAACTTTCTTTGAAGCTGCATTACTCTCATCAATTGAAAATTTCAAGCTATTTGTTCAATTCATGCAAGATGTTGGTAAAGTATTCCCTAACTGTGCTGCAGAATTATTACTTTATCCATTCCTAATGATTTTGAATCATAGATCTCATGAATTTTTGATATCATTAGTTTTAAGAGTTCAACAAAGTTCTCCTGTTATCATGGAAATTTTAAAGAAAAACAAAATCGATCCAAAAGAGTTACAGAAAAGATTGTTTACTTATCTTGAAACTTTCATTGAAAAACTTGATTTATTAACTAAAAATTATTATTATGCTTGGGTCTTGAGAAGATTAGTAAAATTCTTTTACAATATATTAACTAATTCACAAAAATTATTCAAACTTAATTTTAAAAGAATGCCTGTACCTGATCAAAATAACCAAATAGTTGAAACAAAACAAGATCAAGAATCTAAATTGAAAACTAATAATGAAAATGGTGAAAAATCAGCTTTTGAAATTGCATTTGGTACTTCTAAACTTCCACCAGTTACAGATTATACCCACGATGATAGAAGAGAAATCAATTTTAATCCAACAATTAGTAATTCAAACTTTTTATTTTCTAATGGAACTCAAACTAATGAACAATCTAATATTAATAATCAAGTTGAAAATTCAATGATGCATAATATGAATTCAGATTTACTTAGACATAGTGATTCAACTATTTCCGCTACAACCAATGTTATATCACCTCAAGTTACAGGTTTTGATGGTTTAAATACAATGAATTCTTCAAATAATTTACAAATGAATCAACTTAATATGAACCAAATGAATCAAAGGAATCGTCGCTTTGCAAATGGTAGTGTTAGTAGTACCAGTAGTGATAGATGGAATGGAATGATTGGAGAAGAATTAAATGAGTTATTTGATGATCAATTTCTCAATGATATTGGTGGATTAGCAATGGAAACTATTGATAATACTGGTATTTTAGGATTACATAGAGGGTTATCACAAGATATAATATCACCAAATCCAAATGTTGAAGCTATAAATCAACCAAGAATGAATGGAAATATGATGAACTCTAATATGACACAATTTATGAACAATAAAATGAGCTCCTCCGATATTGGATTTAGCAATAATAATGGTTTTATCGGATCTCAATTTAATGGAATGGGAATCATAAATAACAATTTACCAAGTGGTAAAGGTGAAATGTTTAATTCATTGAATGAGATTGATTTTACTAATGTTGATTTGAATACACCACTTGATAATATAGCTTATGGTTTTGATTTGAACATGCCTGGACACGATCTTGTAAATAATACACAATCTTCTACTTCAAATATCAATCAACAAAATAACAATTCTAAACAAGGACCAAATTCTGGTTTGGGAAGTTGGAACTTTTTTTGAAAGCTTTATAACTGTATACGTTTGTAAAATATATGTATGACTTTTGAATTTGATTTTTTTTTTCGCTGTGAATATTTGGCGGATGTGGCGATTTTTAACATTAAGGAGATAAAATCTTAAAGCGTCACGGATTTAGCGAATGCAAATTGATATTGTAAAATACTAAAAACAATATAATTATCGGAAATCTTTACATTACTTCAAATCTAACTAAACTCATCTTCTTACAGCTTATGATTGCTGAAAACAAAGAAGATAAAATGAAATCTTTGAATAACAACTCGGTTACAGTGGTAACTGAAAATGACAAACAAAAAGCAAAACCTAAAATGAAAAGAAATAGATTACCGTTATCTTGTGAATTTTGTAGGAAGCGGAAAACAAAATGTGATCGTCAGAGACCATGTTGTGGGACATGTAATAAACTAGGGAATGCTGATTGTTGTATTTATATTAAATCAAAATGGAGCAATGCCAATGTGAAAGAGCTTTTTACCCAGAATTCAAACCAAAGTCAAAGTCTAGAAAGTAACTTGGATACGCTTTCTTCGGATAATTTTACCACAGTTGAGAATTCAAATAATCATGAGCAAATAATTAAAACAATGAATCCAACTGATTTCAAGCAGAGTCAAAAAAGTAGTACTAGTACAAGCTCACCATTGATGTTTTTACCTCCATTGCAAGGAAATACATCAAATCAAGATGAAGTCAAACTTCCAAATATTTCGCCTCAAGCACAAATTGAAGGTAAGCAAAACATTGAAATGTTATTAAAAACTTTCAAGGGTTCTGATAAAAGTTCAAGTTATGAGTCCGGATCAACTTCATATGAAAATCAAATCAAAACACCAACACTTGATGTGAAAAACTACACAACCAGTCCAGATAGAAGTCTTGTAGTTTCTGATATGAATGATGAAACTCAATTAAAACAACTATTCAACTTTCTTCAAATTCCAGAAGATGATATCATAGACTTTTATGATGGCTTTATTTCAATGATGTATACATATGCAAAGATTACAAATTTTGGACCATTAGCATGGATGTCGTTAATAATGAAAGATCCTTATGGAAGATCTATCAAACAAGAAGTTATGAGGTATAAAGAAGATATGATGTTTAACGGTAGACGAGATGATAATAATCATGCTGGTAGATTGCTCAAAGTTTTAGGGTACGATGATATCAAAGAAATTGACTTATATGTATCATTGGAAGATAAAATTAGCCCCTCCCTTAAACTCAAAGAAAACACATCATTCTATGATGGGTGGGATATAAAAACAAACATTAACATATCTGGCTCTTGTTTTGACGACAGGTTCTTGCTCTCTCAAATATTGCATGCTTTACCGTGTAAAAAGGCACTTTGGCTTTTGATTGATCGATTTTTCACCCATGTATACCCTGTTCTTCCTTATATTGATCAATTTTATTTTTTTTCAGATGTGGAATCGATATTGAAATGCAGTAAATATATATATCCAGAATCTGAAGAAAAGATAGAAACCTTGCAAGTGACGAAAAAGCTTGACTTTGCAATTTTGGGTAAATTACTCATGGTACTGAAGTTTGCAGAAGAATCTTATGTGGATGACTCAGATGATAAAGAAACGGTGGAGTTCCTTAAGAAACACAAACTAGGTGACAATGCTCTTACCCTAGCTGAATCGTGTTTAAGTAAATTTAAATTATTGAAAAAGTGTGCTTTACCGGTCTTCCAGTTAGCACTCCTACTCAGGGAATACGAATTTTCTTGTGGCTCAACTGATGTTTCTAATCCAGAAAGTCAAATCTTTATATCCATGCTAATACAATTAGGTACTTCTATTGGTTTGAACAGAGATCCAAGTAAGATGGATATGACACTAAGTAAAGGTAAATTAGGAAATTTGTGGAGGAAAATTTGGTACGGTTTAGTCTCAATGGATACCAAGCAGTTTATTCTTTTTGGAACTGGAAGGGCAATTAATGAGGATTTGTACGATACCCAACTTCCGTTTTTTGATGAAGAATCATCCAATATCGAAGATTTTGAAATGGAAAGGGAAGTCATCAAAAAGATTAGATTGAACCACAAATTCGATCAGGTGAACATTAAACTTGCAAATTATGTGTGTTCTTTTCAAACTGAGTCCAATACAAGGGTTATTTTACAACAATTGTTTGAAATCGAAAAAATGGTAAGCATAAACTTTGGAACACTCAAAAATATTTTGGATAGACCAGCTGAGACTCATCTCAAGAAGATAACAAAATTTTGGGATATTGCAATCTATGTTCAAACGGTAGGGTTGGTTAATTGTGTCTATTCCCATTTATTTATTCGTTTTCAAAAAGCAAGAAATTTCAGAGCATCAAAATTTGTAAGATTCAAGAGTATATATTGTTGGCTATACATATTTTCGAACATAGATGTTATAACCGTTGATTCTGCAAAATATGTTGGACCTGGACAAGTGCTTGCGTTGTCTCATATTGTTCTTCCTATAATCCACAAAGGTTGGATAGGGCTTACATCTTCCTACGTAGGTGCAATTTTATTCCATGAAAATCGAGATAGTACTACAGATGCTAAAAAGCTTCAGTTAATTGCCACCATGATTAATAATATCAATACTACAGGTCAGTGGTACCTGGGTATTTTGAAAAGATTATCAAAAAAATGTTTTTTCGCTTGGAAGTTGATGAAAGCTCACACTTTCATTATGGAAGTAGTTCGTAATAAAAGATTTATTTTCAAGTCATTGTCACATCTTTATAATATGTTTTATGATATGACTGAGACTGATTGTCTAAATTTACTAGAATCTTTTGACATTGGGAACTACAAAGTTGGCGGGAAAGAATCCTCGTTATTTAAAACACTCAAAAATAGGATAGCAAATAATAAAATTGACCATGAGTTAGATGTCGGTTTATACACAAACTACATGGAAGCTGAAATGGACGATGTCATGTTTGATCCGGGTTTTGCTCTTGAGTCTTTTACAAATTCTGCGGAAATAGACAACTTTTGGAAAAATGTGATTGCACAAAGAGAAAGTCCTGTTTGGCCTGTATCAGCTTGTTTCGATGTGCAAGCAGAAAATGGAGCAAACGAGAATGCTGATATCATTCTTTCTGATGTTGCAAATAACATAACATCACTTGATAACACAGATTTGTTTGTTAACAGAGCCATCTTCGATATGTTCAATTAGATCTATCTGAAAGTTTGTAATCAAGTAGTAACTTGTTGTACCCTTTTTTGGTCACGTGAGCACTCTGCGATTGTTGGAGTTAGCGATCAATTTATCAAGCCCCAAAGTCATTTGAATTTCACAAGGACATTTCTCCCCGCAATCAATCGTTACTTACATTTTGGCTACACGTTGTCTTCAATGATGTTATTGAGGATAACCAGACTTAAGTGTCATGATTTGTCTTTTAGAGCTCCTATACAATTTAAGAGGTTATTTTCTACAGATTTGAAAACAAATAACTTACATTTATTTCAGTTCTTGCCGCCGGTTTTGAAGAGAAGACTTGTATTTGCATCTCAAAATAGACGATACAGCAGTGAACAACAAAAACATTTTAGATCAAAAAACACTAATTTTAAGGGTCATTACATTGGCGGTGGGTTAGCTCTACTTTTTATTGGAGGGTTAATTGCCAGCCCATCCTTCAGGCAAAAGACCATCAATTCGATTTTACTAGTTGAGAGAGTAGGTATTGTCACTATTGCAATGGCGCGTTGCTTTAGCTTATATCTATGGACGTTAAATAAAAAATATGATACAGAAAATGAATACATGACATCTTTATCAAAAACTCATAAAAACGCAGCAGAAATCACCTTAAATGCGCTCAGAGCTAATGGAGGAATATATATCAAACTCGGTCAACACATCTCTGCAATGACTTACTTGCTTCCTTTTGAATGGACGGATACCATGGTTTGCCTCCAAGATGAATGTCCAGAATCGACAATACAAGAATTGAAGGAAATGTTTGAGCAGGATACAGGTATCAAATTTGAGGACTATTTCTCAAAATTTGATGAAAAACCACTTGGTGTTGCTTCTTTGGCTCAGGTCCATAGGGCCAATTTGAAAGAAAATGGATCAGAAGTTGCTGTGAAGCTTCAACATCCTTCATTGGCCAAGTTTGTTCCACTAGATGTTGCATTAACTAAATTTGTTTTTGATATGATGTACAAAGTTTTCCCTGAGTATCCATTAACATGGTTGGGTGATGAAATGCAAGAGTCAATTTTTGTAGAATTGGATTTTCGTTATGAGGCTAAAAATGCTAAAAAGACGCAGGACTATTTCAAAGAATATCTCAAGTCAACAGCCCTAAGAGTCCCTAATGTGTATTCGGCCAAACAGAGAATCTTGATTATGGAGTTTTTAAGCGGAGCAAGACTTGATGATCTTGAATACATCGACAGTCACAAGATTGATAGGGCAGAAGTATGCGGGTGTTTGGCTCATATCTTTAATAACATGATTTTCAAATCGGGATTTGTTCATTGCGATCCACACCATGGTAATATTGCAATTAGAGCCCTGGAAAAGCCTAAAAATGGACATAATTTTGAGATTATTTTATATGATCATGGATTGTATCGGACGATCCCTAATCAGATGAAGATTGACTACTCCAAGTTTTGGCTCGCTTTGATTGATAAAAATCAAGATGATATGAAAGTTTATGGGAAAAGGTTTGCAAAAATTGATGATAAGCAATTTCCATTATTTGCTGCAGCTATTACAGGCCGTGATTTTGATCATGCTTTGAATGGTGATCTGGAGACTCCAAGAAGTCAGGAAGAGATAGAAAAAATGAAAAACACAATGATGGATGATGGGATGGTTTTGAGTCTCATGTCGCTGCTTGCAACTGTCCCAAGAATTGTGTTGTTAATTTTAAAAACTAATGATTTAGTGAGACACTTAGATGAGTCCTTGCAAAATCCTTTAGGGCAAGAAAGAACTTTTGTTATAATGGCAAAATACTGTGCTGAAACTGTATATATAAATGATTTATCAATAAATGCCAGGGTTAATACCAGATGGACCCTATCTTGGATTTGCGGAGTTTTAAATGCAGTTGTGGAACTCTATAGAAGAAATTTCAAATTGTTCTGTGTTGATCTCATTTTCTATTTTTCTAACTGGCTTTGAGTTTTCTGTTTAACCTACATCTAGGCTTCGAAATGTGTAAAACATTTGTATTATTACTTTTATATGAACTTTCTCGATGGAGCGAAGAGCAAACATATTAAGCGAATCTATGATGCTCAAAACCAAACACTGATTTTCTGAGGTTCTCATCATAGTCACATTGAGGAATTGGAATAACAATTCATCAGTATTCAATAAAGACTCAAGTCACATTTTATAGAGAGTGGCTTGCAGAGACTCTATGAGTAATAATAACATAGGCCTTGGCAGTGAAGTTACCAACTCAAATTACTTTCAAGGACCTAAGAAAAACATCAATACTCAAGGAAATTCTAAAAATGCGTTCAATAATAATAGACAATTGCATGATTCAAGCTCCAGCTCCAATTTCCATAAAACTTCAAGATCCAACATAAGTTACAGCAATAGAAGTCGAGATAGTACAGCACCTAAAGCTTCAAGAAATGATAGACACCCTTCTAAATCCACTCGAAGTAATTATTCAAACAATAATGCCAAGCTCAAATCATTTCAACAAAATAGTGTATCTAGTAAAAGAAACCTTTCGCAAGCATCGCACATCACAGAAAACCATTTGAATGAAAGCACACGAGCTACAAGTAGATTGAACTCATCGGATACTAACAGCTTTCAAAAGAAATTGTTCGGGAACTTTATTAAAAACGCAGAATCTTTCGGGTTTCAAAGACTCAAACACAGACCGATAAGAGTGCCTAAATATATGCTAAAAGGAAATGTTTTGTTTGATATGAGTACATTTGAAAAGAATAGTTGGGATCTTGCAAATCAGCAAATGTTAGCTAGAAGAGAGCAAGAATTTACCGGAGAACCGCAGGTTTTGTTTGAAGAATTCCAAGAACATAGAAAGCAAGAACGAGAAATGATGGAAAAACTAAATTTAGTGGATAAGGAAAATGCAAAGAAATCGTTAGATGATGCCATTGTTTTTCGGGGTAGTTGTCAAGATATGTGTCCGGTGTATGAGCGAGTAGAAAGAATGTTCAAAAACCAGGTATCAAAGTGGGAAAAGGATCCAGTAACTAACAAGATATCGAGTAAGTACGCCTTGAAGACTTTCATGAGGCCTTCTGGGCAAGCTCCTCCATTACCTTCAGACGTGAGACCACCAGATGTATTGCAGAAAACATTAGACTACATTGTTGATAACTTAATACCATGTTTGCCAGAGTCACAATCGTTTATCTGGGATAGAACCAGGTCTATCAGGCAAGATTTTACTTTTCAAAACAACTACTCTGGGATTGAATCAATTGATTGTCATGAGAAGATATGCCGTATTCACATACTCTCCCTACACGTGATGTCGTCCACCAATGACCCAGATTATCAACAACAACAAGAGGTAGAACAGTTCAACAATTCCTTACAAACTCTAACTCATATGTATGATGATGTTAGATCACGTGGCGGATTCTGTCCAAATGAGCCAGAATTTCGTGCATATGAGCTCATTTCCAAAATGAGGGATACCGAACTTGACCGTAGTTTACAGAATCTTCCAGATTTTATTTTGAATGATCCCATTTTCAAAAGAGCAGTAATGCTCAAAGGATTGGTTTTTGAAGGTATGAATAATGTTAATTTATTCAGTGAATTTTTTGCAGCTGTTTTAGACAGAAATGCTACTAGTTTTTTACTTGCGGCCCTAGCGGAAATTCATTTCAATGAAATCAGATATACAGCTTTGAGAGCATTGAGCAAAGCGTATCATTCAAAGGCCAAAAAGCTTCCAACTGCTGAATATCTTGTCAGAACATTGCGCTATAATGATGCTAATCAACTTTTAGAGACATGTAAATTGTATGGTTTACCCGCTCTGCTTGACCCAGAGTCCACCGATACTCTCAGGATTGATGTAACCCAGATGAAAAGCTGCTTTAAATCATCCCAGAAACAGGCATATACGAGGGACATTGATTATATGACGAACGGCTTAACTATGTCTCAAATTGTCAAAAACGGTCATCATAGTAAAGATCTACAACTGAGGAAACCACGAGGAATAGAAGAAGTGGCTAGAGAGAGTTTTAAAGCAAGCAAGAGAAACACAGAAAAGATTGAAGAAATTTTGCTTCATCGTGGCAGTGCTGATAGTACAAACGTTGAGAGAACTAAAAGCAAAAGAGATATTAGGGAAGTCAATATGAGAGGGAAAACAAACAACGAAACATCTTTGGAAATTCCTTCTGAACCACGTTTTAACTTCAAACCATCTGAATCAAATGAGGAAGCTTTTACCGTAACCAATCAACTTCCAACCATAGCCTCTACATTCCAAGAAAGACAAAATTATTCTGAGAAGCTATCAGAACCTGTTGTACTGAATTCTATATCATCTGAATTACAGAATAATTCAGCCAACTTCGAAAACCCTCCGCTTATTCAAAAATCTGAAGTGACGGCAATACCTCGGAATCGCCTAGTTCAAGATCCTTCTTTTGAGGCGAGTTTGACGAAGTATGTTAATAAGCTTGTAGAAGAAGTAGCTGGAGAACTTTCGAGGAACCTTGTTATGTCTCAAATTGAAATAGAAACTTCGAGAAGAAGAGGTCAAAGAAAAAAACTGTTAATAAGCAAATTTGCATCTGAACTTTTTGAAGCGTTTATGAAAGAGCAGGTTTATCTAGCTACTTTAGAATCAATAGCTGTCCAACACTATAAAAAATCTCTTAAAAAGAAAGTCGTTTCAAATGTGCTGAAAGTTGCGCAGAGAATTTGGAGCACAAAAGAGACCGCCAAATTTAAAGCACAAGAAATACAAGATTTCATTCAACACATAGCAACACCTAACTTTAGTATATCCTCTCCCATTCCTCCTGTTGTTGTTGATTCTCTAGCTTCTGGCTCCAATGATTGCGATTTTAAGCCATCTGACTTTGTGACAGCATCACACAACAAATTCACTATTTTTGAAACTTTTGAAAACCTTGATATTCCACGCAATATTCATCTTTCTGTTATACAAAGGGCTCCAATGAGCTCTGTATCTAAGTGGATCTCCCATGAGGTTGGTATGATTACATCTAAAAAGACCAACGAGTATATCTCCTCTAAAGGACATATTTTGAAGACAACTCTTATACCTGATGAGCTCAGTCCCGAAGAGTATTTTGCTGATGTATCATCTGTATTGATTCAAGTCGGAACTGTTGAGGGTCTTGACAAACCCAGCAAATCAACTTTGATCAACTGTCTTATAAAAGATGGTAAAGTTATAAATAAAGTAAATGAGTACCTTAACAAGTACTCTAAAAGTTCAGCATTCTCTATTTTCATCTGTTATGCAGATGCTTACGATCACAAAATTAGTTACACGGAGATTCGAAAGTTACTGAGGCTGGATAGTCTTAAATCTCAATCAACCACTATTGGATTTATCAGGTTCAAAAGTTCTGCATTCGTGGCACCCACTCAATTAGGTCCCTTGAGGAAATACCAATCTGATTTTATGAAACTAATCAAAACCATATGGAATAAAAGTAGCAGTAAAGAAAACGGTTTGGCATCTGTAGGCACGATTAATTGCGTTTCAAATAACGTTAACACATCTAGTATGATTACTGATGCCTCAAGTTTGACAGCCTCTACTTCAAATATTCTTGTGAATAAAGACGTTCAGAAACGAATTAGCTATATCGCCGGTGTGATAGATTCGTCCACTGAAAGATTAGCTAGGAAACGACAAAGGTTTGGTACCGATTTTGTATCACCAGCTAAAAAAATCAGACCAGAGCAATCCTTTACGGGGCGTAAATGTCCTGATAATAGCTTGTTTATGCTGCGCAATTATTCATCTAATTCGATCATAAACCGGACTAACCTCTCTTATTCACTTTATGGGACGGAAAGCGACAGAGATGAGCTTGACAGAAGGCGTAAGGTGGAAAATTTGACAGAACTAGACAAACTTGCGGACTCTATTTTAAAGGATTAAAAAAAATAGTGACGGTCTCACAGAAAAACAAAAACTAGTCTGTATTGAGTACATAACTTTTCTAAACATTTACAAAACCCATAAATTGTGTATAATTAATATTTACATTCCTTTCTTTAATCTTATCCAACATAGATTTATCAGTATTTTCACTCAAAATTGCAAACGCTTTCTCGAGGTGTTTTGTGTCAATAGCGTTTGACTGAGGTGAAGTACTATTAAATTTTTGAAGAAGTATAGTTAAAACACTAATATCGATCATTAACTGGAACTTTGCATCCTCGGTCAAATCCATCCCTAAATTGTCTAAAATTTTCTTTTGCAATTGACTAACTAAACTAGACTGTACATCGAGTATAAATGACTTTCTAATCTTAAAGGTAAGTAATTTGGACTTTAGGGTATTTATATGATTGATACTTCTCAAAAGATAGTCAGAAACAGAGATCAAGTCAGGAGATACTCGAGCAGTAAGTTTCAAATTATTGGATTGAATGTTGATTGTAGCAAACCCTTCATTGACGATTGTTTTGATGATTGTTAGAGGTTCTCTCATATATTCGGAAAAAAGGGAGTACTCATATTCGTCTATATCCTTGTATATGCTCAAAAAAGTATTTCCTGATAGATTTGAATTGAATTTTTGATCGAATAATTTCAAAATCGAAGGAATTGTTCTTTTTGCTAAGTTTCTTAAGTTATAGATTGTCACCAAATAGTAGTAGTCAAATTTGTTTGAAGCTTTAAATCTTTCGAGATTTTCAATCATACCATTAACCAATATGTTGAAAGATTTTAGCAGCTGATCTTCTAAATTAGCTTTCAAATTTAGATCCTCGTATATGTACATTCTGTATATTTTTTCTACGAATATTTTGTAAAAATTTTGAGTGAAAGTTATCAATGTACTTGCACCTTCAATTGATTCATTAGGTATTACGTTGTCAATAAGGGTGATTCTTGAAAGGTCATTTGTAAAAGTAGAAATACAGCCCCGGATGATCGAGATATTTATTTCCTTGATTGTTTGGTCAATTATTGTGTTCAAACTCTCAGAACCGAGAACTTTGCCATCGTTTTTAAGTTGATTCAATTTTGTATTAATTAGCTCAAAAAATTGAGATGAGAAACAAATAGTAGAAATTGAGTTTGAGTTTGGCGGAATAAATCCAAAAGCAGATAAATCGTGACTCGAGTTTTCGACTACATGAGGTATAACAGTATCAATTGTCCTACTATCTATACTGTTCTCAATAGATTTTATCAGTTGCATTTTTGAGCATGTAAAGACAAACTTCAGTCGTTCACAAATTTTCTTGATCATTGAGTCAAAGTAGGTCCTGAATTTATGTAAGTCAGACGCATCAACTGTAAATCCATTATTTGCGTTCGATTGGTTCAAAAGATCTTGAAAGTCGTTAAGAAGAAAGTCTACAACTGACTCAAACCTCAAAATTTTCTTGTCAATAACATCTTCAGCTACGTTGGTGATATATCCAGAAGCCAGCTTCCAAAGGTGAATAATCAAATGAGAATCTAATTTTTCATAAAGTGGGTCAATCTGATCCTCACTGAAGGTAGAAGAGCCTAGAGTTTTCAATAGGACAGAAAAAGTAGTGTTTGAAAGGTTGTCCCTCTTCACATTGGAGTCGGATGATTTATAAACATTAGATATTGCATTCCATGAGTTAAACAAGGTTGTAAAATTCATTTTAGCTATACCATTTTCAAGATCTTTCATTATGTAATCGTATTGGAAATGAATAAATTTTTTGACAGGATCTTCAGAAGGATTAAGTTCAATAACACGTTTTATCAATACTATGAAATTTCTACTGTTTCCACTTGTTTGAGATCTAAATCCACTACCAATCAAATCGATGTAAATCTTATTCAACTCTTCCATCATTGAGCTCGTATATTCATTAATCACTTTCGTGACTGCTGCCCAAATCTTATCAAATAAAGAGTTTGTGTTTTGTTTCTTCAATTTTTGAAAAAAGTTAAACCCTTTCTCATACTCAATCAAAACAGAATCGAAATCATCTTCGTCCACATAAGTTTTCAATTTCATAGGTAGGTCCAGGAAAAACTTATTCTTCTTTAGAAATAAAAGAGCATTAGATAATTCCTGTTCTTTGGACAATTTAAGAAGGACAGGATTTAAAAGTTGGTTTGCTGAGTTATTGGACGAAGCTAGATTCAAATTGAGCGTACCTATTTCATCTCCAAGATTTGAGCTAGAGAATTCATTGAATATCCTGTCCAGTGAATTTTTGCTATTTAAAGTTTTCTCAAAATGATCTGATATGAGTTTTTGTAGCAAGGGTTTCTTTGAATTTATATCCGATTCTAAATTCTTGATACCCACCACAAGTTCGTTCAACGATTTGTTGCTATGAATAACACTTAAGAAAAGCTTTGGATTGAAAAGTTTAGAATCAACAATGTATTTACTCAATTGTGGATCTCTTGTATCATCTAGGATGTCTCTATCAATTAATTCATCAAGAATACTATTATGATATCCCAAAGGATCACTGTAATCCGACTTGCTTGACAACGATTTTTTGCTACTTTTATGATTAATATAGTCACCTTTACTTTCAGAATGATCGCTAGTATCTCCAAGTAGACGATTGATTACATCCTTGGGAATTTTGGTTAGATCCTCGGTAGATAGATCAATCTTTATAGGGGACGGAAGAGTATCTGAATTATAGTCTTTTGGAGATAGTGTCTTTAATTGATAAAAATCCATCAATAGGGCCCTGTCCTGAGCCTTATCCGGGTTAACCACAGACATTTGAGGTGATGTTTGCAATTCAATGGAAATCAATTAAAACATAAACAGATGTAAATCATGTTTTCAACTACAAGTGAATTTTGAAAACCATTGAAGTTGCCTGTACATACATTTCGCTTACAACAGAACCATTGTTGCATTTGTCGCAAAGAGAATAAACGTTCGATACTTACAAATAGTAACTCTATCTAAACAGATTATGCCTTATATAGCGATAATACAAGATATCAATTACTTAATGTTTATTCTTTCTGAATAATCGGGGATAATGTAAATGTTCGAAATTTTCGTCTCTTCATTTTTTCTTTCTTATTTTGAAAACACTCTCAAAATATCAGCACAGACAGAAAAAATCGAAAAAACGCAATCACGTGACACAGTTCACACCAAGGTCTTCAGGACTTATTTACAGATAGTGGGTTCAATATTTACATTTATAGTAGAAGGAGGTAGTGGCGATAAAACAGTTTAAACCAACATCTACGAGGGATCTCAAAGTATAGAGGTTCCTACGAGAACAAACCTTCTTCATCTTCTGTTAGGTTATCCAGCACTTTCGAGCGACCTTTGGAGAACTCAACCGGATATCTAGATTGAAGGTACGAGGTAAGTTTTTTAACCCTTTTTCTTCCATCTTTCAGGTTAGTTTCTAACTCTGGTAGTAACTGATTCTTCAGTACACTATACTTGCTTATTTGGGCTTCCAATTCACTTTGTAGATTCTCAATAGCTCCTATCACATCGTTTGAGGCGCTGTTCAACTTCCCTGCCATCTGAGATTGAATAACCAAAGCTTTGTCATATTGCAATGAACTCATTGCGGACTCCAAGCTCCCTATCAAGTATTCAATTGCATTAAATCTTGATCCATTGGGAACAATTGAGGGTTTCTCTTGTATAGGACTTCCTTCGTTCACCTCTTCTGTGCTTGAGTCACTGTATGCTTCATCTCCTTCAACTTCTGGTGGAGTTGCACAAGTAGAGCTGGTTTCAACATTGCTGATGGGAGTTTGTGATGGTAGGTTGTGATACACATCGTTTGAATTGTCGTACAACGCTGAAACTATGTCGTTGGAGCAAGGTAGGTCGGACTTGGAATCTTCATTTTCCATGATTTCAAAACAACCATTAAAAAGAACTGATCAATTGATCTGAACCAAGCTCTTGGAATAGCAAACATGCGTAAAAGTTAAGAGTTAACAGGATTTTTGAGTTTATCGATCACCTGGTCCACCGTCGCGGTATCAAATAGAATTACCTCACAAATCACCAACCTTATAATGGATGTGATTTTATCGTGTTGATATACTATCAGAACATACCATGTCATCAATCGATGTAAGAGAACGTCTAAGACCGTTTGGTATTTCTTTTGAGAAATCTTTGGATGATTTGATAAAGGGAATAAGGGCCAATACCAATGATCAAGAAAAACTTTCTGCATTTTTTGAAAAATCAATTCAAGAATGCCGCAACGAACTAAAGTCATCAGACACAGATTTGAAGTCAATTGCAATTTTGAAACTATCATATTTAGAAATGTATGGGTTTGATATGAGCTGGTGCTCGTTCAGTATTCTTGAAGTTATGGCATCTTCAAAGTTCCAGCATAAAAGAATAGGATATCTAGCAGCAATTCAGATCTTACAAAGACATAATAATGACGATGCGTTGATGCTAATGACTAACCTCTTGAAAAAAGATTTAAACTCCAATAAGTACACTGAGACATCCCTAGCTATCAGTGGAATAGCTGCTATTGTTTCCAAAGAGCTAGCCTTAGATATTTGTGATGATTTAGTCAGAATGTTGACCCATTCCAAACCACTAATAAGAAAAAAGACAGTCCTTGCTATGTATAAAATGTTTTTGAAAAATCCTGAGGCATTAAGAATTTACTATGACAGAATAATCGACAGACTATCGGACGACGACCCCACCGTGGTATCTGCAACTGTTAATGTCATTTGTGAACTGGCAACTATGAATCCCTCTTACTACGTTGAGCTCGCCCCACGGTTATATGAAATGCTTACCACTACGAGCAACAACTGGATGGTTATTCGACTTCTCAGATTATTTTCATCACTTCTATTGACTGAACCAAGATTAAAAGTTAAATTACTCCCTCAAATTACTAATTTGATGAAATCAACAACTTCGCTGTCATTAGTATATGAATGCATAAATACGATTTTGAACGGAAATATGTTATCAGAGGATGATACTGAAACTGCAGAACTTATATCAAACGAACTTATAAACTTTTTCACCAGTAGTGATCACAACTTGAAGTATGTTGGATTACTTGCATTAGTAAAGACCTGCAAAATTCACCAAAGACTGATTCAAAAGCATTCGAAACTGATACTGACCTCGATCTATGATAACGACATTACAATCAGAGAAATTTCATTGGAGATTATAAATTCTTTAATTTCTGAAGAAAATATCATACCTGTAGTTTCTAGACTTACAGTTCAGTTATTACCTGCTTTGGAACAACAAGAAGCATTGAATCAAATTAACCAGAAAATGGTAGCTTATGACTTCAGTAGTGCTGATGAGGATAACGATTCTGCTGTATTTATACCTGGATCTATACAAAACCCAATTACAATTTCCGAAAAATACAGATTTCAATTGATTAACAAAATTATTGAGCTTTGTTCCATGAACAACTACGCTAATATTCCATCATTCAAGTGGTATTTGACAGTATTAAATGATATCTTACAGCTAAATTCAGTGAACAAAATTTCTAACGTGGATAGAATGGTTACAGAACAACTTGTAGATATAGGTATCAGAGTGCCTAGTATCAGATCCACATTGGTCAGCATGTGTCTAAAACTTTGCGGTCTTGATGGTGGTGAGACTGATCTGATGATGTTCAAAAATGGTTTAGGCAACTGTATCTGGATTGTAGGTGAATTTTACAATGAGTATTTTCAAACTGATTTAGAGTCTGAATCTGAATTCGAATCGGAATCCGAGTCCGAGTCCGAGTCTGAGCCTGACTTCCCTGCAGAAGATGAAACTCATGCCCATCAAACATCAAAAGATGAAAAAATTGGACCACTAAAAATATTAAGCATTCTTCAAAATCAAAAAGGTCTAGAAATTTTAGGATACAGCAGTTTTGATAAGACAGTATCTATGTATATACATTCGGTTACCAAATTGTTTTGTCATGCATGTAAATGCTACGGTGACGACAAATGGTCTTTATCTCAGTTTCAGTTTATTAAATCCTTAGCAAATGAAATCATCACCTGGGTCATGAAGTTTGAAAACAGTCCTAATTTTGAAGTTCAAGAGCGTGCATTATTGTTCAACGAAACCTTGAAATTATTACTAGACTCACTAGAAAGTGAAATTCAATCTTTTTCAGATGATACTGACGAATACCGCACGCCACCTGCATTTTTATCTAAAGGTTACAATCAACTTTTCTCGATTTCTACTACAAGACCAATAAACTCCAAAATTCAGCAAAATATTTTACCTCCGGAGGACCTTGATCTTACAGAATCCTTTTCAGAGGAAGCTAGTGCTGCATTTGTAGCACTCAGTGCCAGAGTGGACTTTGAAATTTCAGAACTTGATGAAATGTCGGATGAACCTGACCAAATTACTGTTGATCCTGTCACCTTTGCTCTTAATGCAGAGAATGATTTTGGCCCTCAAATAGGAACAAGCTTAGTCAAAGAAACAACTGATCATGATCCATATTACATGAAGGTAAATTTGTCTGAGCCAGATATATCCCTTAATGATGAGAATCATTCATCAATGAAGAAAACTAAAAAACCACCAAAAGTAAAAAAATATCGAAAGGAAAAGGTCATTGTAATTGATGAAGATGAAGTTGATTCGAACTCTTCAACTGTGAGTGTTGCAAATCCTTCTAACTCAAAGTTTTACGATGCATCTGTACTGGCTGATATTGATCTCAAACAAACAGTTCCCACAATGCGTCATATGGCTGATGAATATCAAACTGCAGAAATTCTTGACAAGAGTATTGAAGATATTCAGCAGACAATTAATGGCATCAAGATTGAAGCTTCGATTCCATCAATCACTCACAAGAAGAAACCAAAGAAAAAGGTAAAGAAAAAGGTGGCTATAATACATTAGGTTGATACTAGCACTATATATAGTTTATACTAATCTAATTTTTTTTTGATCTCTTTGAATTTGACTCATAAAGTTCCATTTTTGGTACTGCATTTAAAGACGAAAGTGAAATAGTGTGTAAATTGGATTCCTTACTCATTTTCTTTGATTGATCTGATGTCAGCGCAGACTTTCTTTTTTTCGTTATCGCATGATTTCCGGGCTCATTGTACAAGTCATTGAATTCTCCTTTTGAACAGTTCCTCAAATCCAACGTAGAGGAAATCTTGTCATCAAAACACTGATTTTTTTTAACAATCTCAAAAGATTCGAAATCTTCACGATATAAATCAGGAAATATACTGGTTTCCAGTATTGATAGATCGCTCGACAAACTGGCATCTATCCCTATTATTTTTTGAAAATTTTCTAAGTTTCCTGGATTATTTTCTGCCTCTACAGCTTCTAAATTGATTAGCTGCTTGGCAAATTTACTGAGCTTTGAATCTATTTGCTTAACATGCTGAAGCCTTTTCGTTATTTCCTTATGATCTTTCCAGTTAATTGGATTGAATGATTCACCATTGTTTAACTCCAGCAGTAGGCTTGTTAGCATGGTATTTCGAAGCTGCTGATATTTTGAAAGGTTTTTCAAGTAAATTTCAAAATCTTTAAGAATCTTAGAAATGTCCAAAGCAGTTTTGTATTTTTCAAGTAGGTAATTATAAAGGCTACGATATTCACTTGTAGAACGCGTTATCGTTTTAGCTTCTTCAACATTTGAATTCTTCTGGAGATGCTCAATTGATGCTGCAGGTTCCTCATCAGTTTCATTATCTAAATCGGTATCTTTGGCCGGTTCCGAATCATTTATGCCAGAGACAGGAGCCGCATTTATTTCCAAATGTCCAACATCTGGATTTGTTAGTTCAGACAAATTCATATTGTTTGTGTAAAAATCGAAAAGAGTTGCACGCAGAAGTAATGATTCTATTTCGTTACTAATGGGTATTTTTGATCCGACCTTTAGTTGCTAGGATATTATTGCGAGTTTATAGCAAACTGGTTTGCTTACGTCAGCGCACATTAAAAATCTTTCACTATCATCTATCATAAAATTTTTTTTTGAGTATTAATACTCTTTATTTAACAATTATTTTCAGAAAGATTGAACTAAGGTTCAAAATGGTTCTCAAATCTGCCTCATCGAACGATATATCTGTTTATCAAATATCAGGTACTAATGTTGCAAAATCACTTCCAGATTGGCTAGAAAGAAAAAGAAAAAGATCATTGAAAAACGATATCGATTATCAAAATAGAGTTGAATTGATTCAAGATTTTGAATTCAGTGAGTCTTCAAACAAAATAAAGGTATCTAAAGACGGAAATTATGCGATGGCAACAGGTACATACAAGCCGCAAATCCATGTCTATGAATTTTCAAATCTTTCTCTCAAGTTTGAAAGGCACACAAATACTGAAAATGTTGATTTTTTGATGTTATCAGATGATTGGACAAAGTCCGTTCATTTACAAAATGACAGATCTTTAGAGTTCCAAACTAAAGGTGGAATGGAACATCGTATTAGAATACCAAAATTTGGAAGAACTATGGCTTACAATGATGTTACTTGTGATTTATTTGTGGGAGCTGCGGGCGATGAAATTTACAGACTGAACCTAGAGCAAGGGCGATTCATGAAACCTTTCACGATTGAAAGCAGTAGGGGTGTTAATTCTATTGATATAAATCCATTTCACGGGTTGTTTAGTGCTGGTTTAGAAGATGGAACTGTAGAATTTTGGGATCCAAGAGCAAAACAAAGAATTATCAAGCTTCAGATTCCAGAAGCTATTGAAAGTAGCTCTGAAATTTCATGTGTCAAGTTTGCCAATAATAGTTTAGATTTTGCCTGCGGTACCTCTGATGGTATGTCAATGATATATGATTTGAGGACATCTCATCCTCTAATCACTAAGGATCAAGGTTATGGTTTTGCTATCAAAAAGATAATTTGGTTAGAGGAAACCGGAAACGAAAATATGAATCTTATTCTTACCGCAGATAAGAAAATTGCCAAGATATGGAATAGAGATACCGGTAAACCTTATGCTGCCATGGAACCTAGTGTTGATATCAATGATGTTGAACATATTCCAGGATCTGGTATGTTTTTCATGGCCAATGAATCCATTCCTATGCACACATATTATATTCCACAACTTGGACCTTCTCCAAGATGGTGTTCTTTCTTGGATAATATCACAGAAGAGTTAGAAGAGAGACCATCTGATACAGTCTACTCCAATTATAAGTTCTTGACCAAACAAGACGTTGCAAAACTAGGTATTTCACATCTCATAGGCTCAAACGTGTTACGGGCTTACATGCATGGTTATTTTATTGATAATGAATTATATGATAAGGTTAATTTGATTGCCAATCCTAATTCAATTCAAGATGAAAGAGAGAGAGAAATCAAGAACAGGATTGAAAAAGAAAGAGAATCAAGAATTAGAAGTACGGGAGCTCTTACTAGCACGAAGGTTAAAGTTAATAGAGAATACGTTGGACAGTTACAAAACAAATTGGGCCAAGATGCAGCAGAGACTGTTGTTAATGATGATCGTTTCAAAGAAATGTTTGAAGATCCTCGTTTCCAAATTGATCAGGACAATCACGATTACAAGCAGTTAAATCCAGTGCAATCCCTTTCGGGTCCAAAACCTTTAACGGCTGCTGAAGAATCAGACGAGGAAAGAATGGCAATCAAGAATAAGAGTGGTGTCTCAGATTCTGATACCGATTCTGATAGTGACTCTGAAGATGAGAAAGAGAAGGAAATTTATAGACAGAAGATAAAGGAGCAATTGAAAAGAAAGCAAGAGCGCAAAAAGAAGGAACGTGAAGAAGCAAAACAATACATGTCCAAAATCAAATCTCTGGACAACGGCGAGGAAATGAACGCTTTAACTTCTACTAGTAAAAACATCTCGTTTGGAACACAAGCAAAACTGCAAAATGAAAGTAGTAAAGTACGTAAAGACAAAAGAAATAACATAAGAATAAGGAAGAACGCAATCGGTGAGGGAGAGATTACTTTTGTTCCTACGAAAAAACAGAGTAAAGACATAAATGAGAGTGATGATCCTGAAAGAAGAGGTAAGAGGAAGCAGATCACCGAAGGTAGAAGAAGAGCAAGTAAGAATGTATTCAGAGGCATGTAGAACATCTTTGTTATATTAAATTTATAGAGTTTTTGGTCTATTTCTCTAGGAAGTATATATAGAATCATCATCAAGTTTTAATTGTTTCTTTATGTCATCCCAATAAGGTTTCAAAACTCCATACTTTATTAGTTTTTCAAGAACCCCAATTACTTTCATATTTTCTTGTTTAAATTGTTCACCTTCAACAATTAAGCTATGTAACGACTTGCCTTTGTTACTCAGTGGAGTGAATCTTTGAGGAATTTGTACCGGTATACCATCAATTAGTTTGATCTTATGATTTGGTAATACTTTACCAAAGTTATTTTTCATTTTGTAGCTGTTTTGAGTTGATTTAAGCTTCGCTATATCGTGTAAATCATGTGAGAATTTACAATGTTTTCCATTCTTGCACCGTTTCGTCCTCATCCAGAAGTGACATACCTTAACTGTATCCGTACTAGTTACAGACATATCCTTATTTAGATTCTCCATGATTTTTTGGGCTTTCTTTTTCTCCTGTTCTTTCTCCTGTATTCGTTTATTAGTGGGCCAATTTTTCTTCCTTTCTTCGATCCACTGCTGAATGTCTTCTTCATTTTCAAAAACAATGTTGGTACCAGGAACAGCTATTTGCCTCTTCCAATCCTCTTCATCATCATCAAGTAGATCATTGTCTGAATCATCACTTTTTTCATGATCTTGAGATTTTATCTCCGACACAACATCAGTATCTATTTTATTTTTACTTCCAATGACTTTTGTATCTTCTTTTTTGACTTTTGCTTTTGACCCCACTTTATCAAATTTAGGATATGCCAACACTGACGGGCTTGAGTGTTTGAATTTGCTGGTACTATTACGGGAATTGGTAGTTGAGGGTGGATTCAATTGTTGCAAAGAATATGTCGGTTCACCTTTTTGTTTAGACTGGATTTGCTGTTCGTATTGATGATAATAATTCGAGTTATCTTGATTATTTTGGAAAGACTGATTATGCGGATTATGTTGATTATGCTGACTAAATTGATTATGCTGAATAAATTGATTATACTGATTTTGTTGATTTTGTTGATTTTGTTGACTTTGTTGATTATGTTGATTTTGTTGATGTAAAAGCAGATTAAAGACTGATAAGAATTGCTCATTAGTCATACCATGAGGCAAAGAGTTGGTGCTTGAGCTATCTTGCGTGAAATTTTGCAGCGGATAAGAAGAAGATGAATAGTTGATGCTGCCATAGTTGTTATGTTCAGTCTGTCCATAAGATTGCCCGTATGCGGTAAGATATCTTCGTTGATCGTAGCTACTATTTGGGTAATGTTGGTTTGTTGGATAAACAGGATTTGTATTATACCCATAAAAACTTGAAGAGTTTGGAATAGTCGTGTTTGAATGATTTTGAGGGGCAGGAGCGGTTAGAGAACCAACTAGTTTATTGAATAGTTCCAGTGCCTCAGGTGTAATGGTATTATCAGTCATTGAATTTTGTGTCGGTTGTGGAGTTGTTGCTTTATGTAAGTTTCCAGAATTATTTGGAAGATCCACCATCATACCAGGAAAAAGTTCCACGGTCTTGTTAACGGATGCTGGCATTTTCAATTCATGTTCGAAAGGAATGGAATTCGCAAATGTAGGTTTAGCAGGAAGTGGTGCATTCACTTCTGCTTTTTTCTGAACTTTTCTAGACTGGTCACCCAGATTATAGCTGCTGTTTCTCTTCATCGTATAATTTTTTTACTTGAAGTAGTCATGAACGAAAGCTTGAGTATCTATGAAAAGTTTTCATTATACTATGATTCAAACATGGCTAGCGCATTTTTTCCTATCAAGAGAATATTTTTTTTCCTGCCGAGCCTCCAAAATTTGTTTCTAATTAAGACGACCAGAGTCAGAGACTAAGCTTACTATAGAAAGTTGTGTCTGTTGGCGTCCTTCTTGACTCACGCAACTTACGACATCCCCCTTTTTTCAATTTTATTCTAGAAATCAAAAATGTCTATCACTACAACCAATTTGGACAATATCCTACCTCTCGTTGCTAGAGGAAAAGTTAGAGACATATATGAGGTTGACTCTGAAAGCCTTCTATTTGTTGCAACAGATAGAATTTCCGCTTATGATGTAATCATGGAAAACGGTATCAAAGATAAAGGTAAGCTTCTCACCCAAATCTCGATCTTTTGGTTTGATTTCCTCAAACACTCTATCAAGAATCACATAATCGCCTCAAATGATGAAGAAATCTTTTCCAAGTTACCAAAGGAATTGTCACAACCAAAGTACAGGGAACAATTGGCTGGTAGATCACTCCTTGTGAGAAAACATAAGCTTGTACCACTTGAAGCAATTGTCAGAGGGTATATCACTGGTTCTGCATGGAAAGAATACAAAAAGTCAGGTACTGTTCATGGCTTACCTGCTCCTACAGGACTACAAGAATCCCAAGAATTTCCAACTCCTATATTCACACCATCCACCAAGGCAGAACAAGGTGAGCATGATGAAAATATATCTCCGGAACAGGCTGCATCAATAGTAGGAAAAGAAACATGTGATAAAGTTGCCTCCAAAGCAATTGAACTTTATACAAAAGCTAGAGATTATGCTAAGACTAGAGGCATCATTTTGGCTGATACCAAATTTGAGTTTGGTATTACTGATGATGGCGAACTAGTCCTTGTGGATGAGGTGTTGACTCCAGACTCATCAAGATTTTGGAATGCTAGTACTTATGCTATCGGTAAATCTCAAGATTCGTATGATAAGCAATTCTTGAGAGACTGGTTGACAACAAATGGCCTCAATGGCAAAGAAGGTGTTTCAATGCCTGAAGAAATTGTTACACAGACTTCTGCTAAATACGTTGAAGCTTATGAAGCATTGACAGGTAAACACTGGCCTTAAAAGTTTGTATTTCTAAGTAGAGAGATAATTAAGCTGTACTATTTATTGTATCGAAGTAATATCTAAATTGTCTCCTAGCACGTGACTAACGTTATTTTTATTTTTATTTGTTTTTTTATGAAATTTCCATTTGAGGAAAAATAATAACATAATTACAATTCCCAATTTGGCATTCGATATTTCGTACATGTTTCTGATCAATATTTGGTTCAAGCTTGAATGTTTGACTCAAATCGAGAAAGTGAATTAACGAAAGAAGGTCAGTATTAAATTAAACAAACCAATTTTCCATCGATGGAGGAACAATTTATAGATTTGGAAATTATAGGGCGAGGATCGTTTGGTTTAATTAAAAAAGTTCAACATAGAAAGAGTGGTAGAGTATTTGTTAGAAAAGAGATTTCTTATAAGGCACTTTCGAAAAGAGAAGAAAAGCAGTTAGCAAGCGAGTTTGAAATTTTACAGAATTTAAAGCATCCTAATATTGTTAGAGTATACGATTATGAGAAAATACCGAATGAAAAACTATTAAATATTTATATGGAATATTGTGATGGTGGTGACGTATCTCAACTGATAAAGAGTCATCGTGAAACTAAACAATATATAAGTGAAACATTGATTTGGCAAATATTTACACAGACATTACTTGCATTATATCGATGTCATTATGGGTGCGATATCCAACCAGTTGATGTACTTTGTAAATCTACACAAGAGATTCAACCACCAACTGGAAACGACAATGTAGTAATTCATAGAGATATCAAACCTGAGAATATTTTTTTCATGTCTGATAAATATTCAGTGAAGCTTGGAGATTTTGGTTTAGCTAAATCTTTAGCACCGGAAACACATTTCACTCAAACATATGTTGGAACCCCATATTATATGCCACCTGAAGTAATCAAAGAACAAGCTTACAATACTTTATGTGATGTATGGTCATTAGGTTGTGTTATATATGAGTTATGCGCTTTATTACCACCTTTTACAGCTAAAACACATGCACAATTACAAGAAAAGATAAAGAAAGGTGTATTCCCTGATTTACCTTCTCATTATTCAAATAGACTTATTATGTGTATAAAAGCATGCTTAGTTGTTGAACCAAATGAAAGAGCAGATGTAAATCAACTCCTTCAAGAAGTTTGCTTTAAAATATATAGGAAAGAATGGGAATTATATCAAAAGGAATATGAATTAGCAAGGAAGGAAGCTGAGTTAGTTAAATATGCTAAATCTTTAGATGATGAAAGAAAGAAGATTAACATTCAAAATGAAGAGATTAAAAAAGTTATGATTGCAGAGTATAAGTATGCTGTTGAAAGTAAAGTTCAACAATTGATTATGGAACTACCAATTGAGATTCGTTCTTTATTACAAGGGAAATTTAAAGAGAAACAACAAAATACAGTATATAATCAATATTTAAGCTCACCACAAAAACTGAAAGGTCCACAATCATACGATTTTTATGAAGATAGATATAGAAAGTAAAGAGAAAAAGAAGGTACATAAAACATACTCATTAGAAATACAAATAACATAAGCTTTATACAATCGTTGTAATTATAATATATATATCTGAAAGTTTCAAAAATACCAGCAATTTTTTTTCTCAGAAAATGTCTTTGTAATTTTTCAATTTTCCTTCTTTCCTATCTGCCCAGTAAGTTCCTTTATATTCCCAGAAAGGTTCTTTAGTAACTGGGTGTTTGGATTTAACAAAGAAAGTTGGTTGATAAATTTCACCTTTAAGTTCCCTTTGCTTTCTAGCAGCTCTTTGCTTTTCTTCAACTCTATTTTTCTCTTCAGATGCGAGATCATAATCACCATTCTCCATTGCACGTTGATCTGGTCTAAGTCTAGTATCAGTACATGCAATTTTAGGTAATAAATGAGGTTGTGGTGCATTTAAAGTAGCAGCAAAACTAGTTAAATGAAACATCATTTCTTTCCTTGGTGCAGCTTCCCATACTAAAAATCTTTCAGCATTTTTATCTCCTGCAGGTTTACAGAAAATTTTACTATTCCAATGACCTCCAACATAATATAAAAGTTTATTATTAACATCATAAACTTCCCCCTTAACTTCATAAGCTGATGAAGCTCTCCAACCTCTAGGTTTAAATTCAAATTTCATATGATCTCCTGTCATATGATTAGTTATCTCCATACTACCATAATTATCAATAGTTGGATTTCCAACTATAATACCAATAACTGAATTATTAACTTTTTTCCAAGTATAAAGTTCTTTATCAGATTTCTTACCATTTTTACAAATAACACCAGAATCAGGGAAAATTTCACAAAACCATGTACCCAGATGTTTAATATCGAAAGATCTACCAAGAAATTTTGTTTTAACATTAGATTCACCATAATATGACCAACTTGGAGCTTCAGCAACTAATGCAGAAATTGGAGGATGATGACTAACTTGTTCAGCAAAGCATCTATAACCTTTATCAGGTCTAGCATATTCAAAAGTTTCACCTAATAAAGGATTAAAAGGTTTTGCAATTCTACCAACTGTTGATGCATATTCAGATGCTGCAAATGTTGCAACATAAACCATTCTTAAAGTTGAATTTTCAATAGTTGCTGCCTTATCAAGTAAATCAGAATATTCTATAACTTCAACATTTCTTTGTAATAATGAAGTTGGTTCATTAAATGAAACAGGTAATGTCATTTTGGTCATATCTTTACCAACTAATGATTTAAGGACACCCCACAAAGAGATTTTAGGACGATTATCTTCAGGAGCTAAACTTAATCGAAGTGGATCTTCATAACCTTCAAATGTATGATCAACAAGAATTTTATTAAATCTTGAATTTTGAGGTTTACTTATAAGTTCATGATTATTTACAACAAAATGACCATGTGGATCAACTGTTGGATTGAATTTAGCTCTTGGGATTTCTTCAGCCATATCGGAACTAGATGATTCCATTTCAACTGGTAAAGCTGGAACTGGTAAAGATGGGACTGGTAAAGCTGGAACTGGATTTGTAACTTCTTTAGGTACAGGAATTGGAGGTATCTCAGTTGATGGTGGTGGTGGTGGTGGATTTGAAGGTGGTGGTGGATTTGGTGGAAGAGAAGAATCAGAATCATTTTGGATATGAATAGTTGGAGATTTATAACTAGTATAATCGATAGTTTCAGATTCATTTATCGGTGTTGATTGTCTTCTTTTCAGAGCTTTCATTGTTTCCCTCCTCTCTAAAACAGCCATATCTTTAATTTCATCACTTTCTTCAGCATCAAAGAATTCATCATCACTATCATCACTTTCTTCAAGAAATTCAGCTAATGTAGGATCATCGAATGGAACAGGTGGTGGTGCAAAAGATGGAGGTTCTGAAGTAACTTGATAAGGAACAATATTTGTATCATCAATTTCAGATGTAACATCATCAGTTCCTTCCTTAGGATTAGGTGGAATACTTTGTCTATTAATATTTGCTGTTAAAGCTTGTCTTGCTAATGAAGCAGCAGAATTAGCATTATTGACTTGAGAGGTTTTCTCATTAGGTAATTGAGAAAGTAAAATATCAGGTCTAATTGAAGTTGAACTATGTAAATGACCAACACTATTTCTTAGAGATTTTTTAACAGCTTTTAATTTATCTTCCAATTCAACTATTTTCTGTTCTCTTTGATAAATTTCAAGTTCTAATTGTTTAATTGAATTTTCCCAAATTGAAGAAATTTTTTGTTGCTTTTCTAAACGTTTAATCAATTCATTATATTTAAAATTAACAGAATCACCTTCTTTATCGATTAACATATCTAAAGTATTGAGAATACTAACAGACATATCAATCAAATCATTCCTTGAAATTGATTCATCATTACGAGCAGATTGAAGGAAATCTTTAAAAGTTTTAAGTTGAATTGACATTTGATTCCTAATAATATTTAAATCTGAAGTTTTCGAGCTGTTGATAGTTGAAAGATTTTCTTCATCGTTATAAGATGGAACATCGTCGGTAAGATCAAGTTTCAATGGATCTTCTAAAGAATTTCTACTTTTGAAATCAGGAGATGATAAAATACTTGAAGTATTGGATACAAATGAAGCTTGAGAATCACAGATACCAAGATTAGAAGTATTAGATGGAGGTGGTACAACAAATGATTGTCTAGTTTTTTTCCCAATATTAGATAATTTTTTGAAAGGTTTCTTATAAAGTTTTTTCGCCAATGAACTTTTCGAAGAAATTTCTGAATTTGTAGATTTCTGAGAATTGAAAGAATTAACAGAACTTGATCTACCATGATAATGTCCTTCATTGATAATTGGAGGTTTAACCCCACTATATTGAGAAGATCTATCTGGTACAGGACCGAGATTGTTTCTCATGCTACTATTATTAGAGATGTTAGAATCAATACTATGGTTATCTGCAATAGCTGTATCAATTGCATCATGATCATCCAAATTATCAATATTATTATTACTACCACTATTTTTAACTTTCAAAGGTAAATCTGTCTCTGAATCAGTTTGCTTTATTAGTTCCTTCAAATCATTTGCCGCATCTTGAGCTTCGGAGATAATTCGTGAAACTGGTCGATGTTCATTGATATCATTTATAAGATCTGAATTAGATAATTCTTTGGTTTCAGGGATTGTAACTGGAGGATGAATTTCATGATGATGTCCTTGTCCCTGTCGTATATGAATATCTTCACTTAAATCATGAGTAATCATGATTGAATTTCTTTTTTCTTGTTGTTGCTGCTGTTGCTTTTCCATATCTTTAGCGACTCTGATAGCATTCTGCAATACCCAAATCCATTTTTGAGCTTCAGTTGCATGATTAGCCATTAAATGCCATCTAACGGGAGTACCATCTGAAGGATTTTGAATTATAATTTCGAATTTAGTATTTTCGGAACTATTAACTTTTAACATTGCATGAGTTAAATGAATCAAACCTCTACAAGTATTATTCATATCATTAGGAGATTTATAATAAGATAATATAGCATGATTATCTAATACAAACCATCTTAATTTATAACCACCAGCAAAATTAGTCCATTTTTTCAAGAAACCTTTAAAAGTTGGAGAAGAACCATCATTTAAAGGATGAGAAGATGTTGAATCTAAGATATTTTGATTAGAGAAAGAATTTTCAATAATTTTCTTCATTTCTAAATCATTAGTACATTCTAAAGGTAATTTACCGGCCAAATTTCTTTTAAAAGGATCACCACCATTATCTAGAATAAATTTGACCATTTTATAATCATTTTTTTTAACAAATTCAATTAAAATAGTATCATGAGTGATTGGATCAGTACCATTTATATCTAAAAGTTCTTTATCTCTTGGATTATTCAATAATTTCTCTAAAAGTTCATAATTTTTAGTTTCAAAAGCGTACCTTAAATCTGCAGCTATTTTCTCTATATGTTTAGTTCTAAGGAAATCCATTAGTTGAGCAGTTTCGATATTATTTGTATAATGGATTGGTTGTTTATTTTCTTTATTATATAAACAATCATTTATATTTGGTAAATGCATCAAATATTTTATTACATCTAATCTATTTGAACTTGCAGCTAAATGTAGAGCAGTATTACCATCATTATCTTGAGAATTGATATCATCGATTAAATGATTTTCAACAATGAATTTAATCATTGATAAGGGAGCCACTTGGACAGCAAATAATAGGATATTATTTTTCAAATCTTGAAGAGAATAATTATTTGGTTGAGAATCGATTTGAGATAGTAGAAGTTTCAATTTAGGTGAATCGTTATTCCTTAAAACTTCTAAAAGTTTTAATTTCATCAAAGAAGGGTTGATAGTCATACTTTCATTTCTATTCAGACCAGACCAGACCAGATTATACTATATGTTAGTTCCGAAATTCTTATTATGGACTAGGGAATCGTTGAACAAATCGGTATCCTAATTTCATAATATCCTTGGAAGGCGTTGCCTAAGGTGAACCAATCAATTAGGGAAATCGGTGGAGTCGTAGAACGACAATTTTATAACCTGGTGAATGGAGTAAGTTGGAAGGAGGGAAAAAGCAAACTAGCAGCAAAATGAGAGTACAGCGGGAACGAATAAGAGAGAGTCAGGTTGGAAATCTTGCAATTGAATGCAAATCTATTGCAAATCGTTATGCTAAGATGAAGATTATAAGGATAAAAGTGAAACCAAGATGGAATTGAACAATTGCAGTGCAGAAAATAAGAAGACATACCGTGTAGTTGGATTGCCGAGCGGGTTCTCCGGGTGCTGTTGCGAGGACATGCTTGCAGGACGCACTGGCGGAAGAGATGAGAAGGGGTACGGTAGACAGACGGACGGAGGATCCACATCAGCCAATGTCAGCATCGCTGACGCAACGCGCAGCGCCAAGCGCCAAGAACCAGCAGCAACTGCAGAGCTGCAAACTGCAACTGCACAGAAGGCTCTCTCGCGCCCGCGCCCACGACGCCAAAGGCGCAGGCGCCTCCGGACGAGCCGAGCAGAAAGAGAGCAAGCGTGCGGCTCGGCTCTGCCCTTCTCCATGCCCTTCTCTCTGCTGTGCAACACCTCCGCTAGCCGAGCCCCGTCGACCCGACGCGACCCAAACTTACCCGACGCGACATTACCCGACGCGACCCGAAAACGCGTCGCGAGCGGCTCAGCTCAGCTCGGCTCAGTTTGTCTCCGCTCGCTCGGCTCGGCTCGATCCGTGCACGCCTCGCACCGCTGGAGCAGAGGCAGATTCACCCATGTAAGTAGAAAGAGACGTCTGTGTTCAACAGCGTTACGTCTTCGAGCAGACCCTGTCACCACCACCACCACCACCACTACCACCCACTAGCATGGCACCATCGTTGGCACCGCCGGCGGCTTCTGGCTCGAGACTGGGGCCTGCGCTCATCCAGTCGAAGTTCAACACCGTCTACAGGCACTCCGTTCTCGACATTTTGACACACTACGCCGACATACCTACCGACCCCAACCCGGACAACAACCCGCTGGCACCACGAGACCCGCACGAGTCTCTTTCGAACGACTCCGTAGCCACCCCGACTCTGAGTTCCAAGAAGGAAGGTGCACCGAGAATCTCCAACGTCAAAATAAAGTCCATCGATTTCGACCAAGTAGTGATATCTTTCAAACATCCACTCGTGCAGATGGAAATGCTCAAACCGATACCGTTCGACAAGAAATGCAGCTCCTGGGAAGAAGTTGCCCATCAATTGGTTGAAATGTCCAAGATCGCTGCACTTAGTAGAAATTTGAGCCATATAAGAGTTTCAGGAATAACTTATCCGACATCCTTGCCCAATCTACTTTTGTGCTTCCTCGTTTCTCTACTACCGTTAGGGTACTTCAGCCCTGCAATACTCTATGACCGTTTCTTTGCTACTTATTTACCTTTCCTCTTGCTACTCAAACCGTATCACAGCATGATAACTTTCACAACACTATTTGTGCATTTGGCTGAAATTTACTTCTTCATACTGCCAAGACTACACAAATACCGTGTCCCTCTAGATTACGCTATAGAATGGGTTATTCTGGGCTTGATCGATGGGTACGCTTCCGCTACTAGATTCGACCAGTATCTCCAGCATCTATCCCCAGATGACACCTACTACGACTTCACAGAGAACGACTACTTCCTATAGCCAGCTAGCCATCTAGCCAGCTAGCCAGCTATCTTACTGTTTGTAAAACCACCCTCCCCCACTTGTAATAATCTACTCTACTCAACAAGACGCGCGGCTCGTCATTTCGGACCAACAAAACGTGCCTCCCTTTACGCACAGCCTTTGTTTGTTTCTGACGGATAATTGAGTTCCTGCACGTCAAACCAATTAGTTACTTGAAGTTGCTATTTCCTTCCAAGTAACACCTGCTACTTTCATCCACAGAACATGTCAAGCTACAACCAGCTACAGGTATGTTGTGTTTCCCATTTGCTTCCCACTTCTTCTCGCAATCTTACTAACAATTCATCATCAGAAACTCTACAACGAATACGGTGAATTTTACCCGGATCATTCAGCAGTGCTCAGCAACGGTTCTCTACTATTCTTATCATTCGTTACAATCGTCATACTGATGATCACACTCACATTCGACGTGAAAACATCTTCAATCACAAGCTCAGCTCTGAATTTCGGTGTTTACTCGATACTAGCTGCAATATCGGCGTTATTGACTAGCTTTACTATTCTTTTCCTTTCTTCTCAAGTAGGCGTTCATACTTAGAATGTTATATACTAATAATTTTAAATCTTTTATAACAGTTAACATAGATAGATAAAAACCTTTGCTCAACGACTGAAAAGACCAAAAAAACTTTTCTTCTTCTCTTCTTCACTTCTATCGCTCTCATCAACTGACTCACCTTCCATATCCATATCTTCTGCATCATCATACGCGATATAATTGTACGCAATATCAAATAATACCGGTTTAACATGAACAGGCTGAAAATCAACTTTAGATGGTGCTATATTCTCAATTAACAAACCTGGTGAATATTTAGGAACTTTATCCAAATTATCTACAATATATTTACTACCAACAGTTTTTCTCTTCGTTCCATTATCGGTGAAATATGATGCTAATAAATATATCTTAGACTTCAGTTCTTCAATCTCAATTTTCATCTCTTCAATATCTTTATTTCCAGGTAAATTCTTCCCATACTCGTTCTTGAAAAATTTACATAATCTCATTTTCTCAGAACAATCAGAAATCAATGCTAATGCATTCAAATATTGATTCGAAATTAGATATGCTTGAGCTAATTTGATTTGTTTCTTTACAGTGAAAAATTTCTCCAAAGTATCGATAAATTCAATCAAATTATCATCATTTGCAACACCTGGTAATTCCCTCAATTCAATCAATGATTCCAAAATACTATCAATAATCTTCAATATTTCTCTCCACGATTCTAAAGTTTTCTGCTTTGATACTGTTTTGTTAAAATCCTTAACAAGTTTATTAACCATTGAAACATCCCTTTGAATCCTTAACAATATAAAATTATATTTTAAATATGTTAATATAATATATTGATCTTGATCTTCAAAATCATAAATATCTTTCCCATTTCTATCAATTTCGTTATTCTGTAAAGAAATTGTATCTTGATATAAAATTAATGGTGAATCATAACTATTAATATCGTTTTCATCAACTCTTTCAATCTCTTCATGAATTTTGGAAATTGATCTTGCAACTTCATCATTTTTAATCGTTACATTATACGATGACCATGAAATTTGTCTTGTTTCAACCTGTTGTGGATCATTACGTTTAAGAAATGTTGAATCAATATCTTGCATAATCTTTAAAGCTTTACCAAAAAATTTGTTATCCAAATCCGGATTTTCAGCTAATTCTTTATAATCGATTTGATTATTTGATCCAGCTTGATTATTCGCAACTTTTAAAGCTGGTTCAATGATCAAATCAATTATATCTAAATAAAACTCTTTATTAAACTTAGATGGAAGTTTCTGGTGACTGTAAAGAAATTGTAAACATAATTTTGCTATATTGAAAGATTTATCTATCTTGGAATATTTCTTAGATGTTATATCTATTAAACCTCTAATAATTATAGCATATGTGAGAACTTCTAATAATTTCAGTTCATCTTCTTCATCTTCCATTATCGAAACCAAATGCTTGATATTCTTGAAAGCTCTTCTATATTTTGATTTTGTAAATTGTTCCTTTACTCTAGAAAAATGAACATCTAATAGTAGTTTGGTTTCTTGCGCATAAAGTAAATCTCTTTCCGCTTGAAATAGTAAAACTTCACCAAACATCGGATTCTCGTTATAATCACTTTTGCTCAAAGTTGATGTCTTATTCTTCTTACTATAGTTTTTAGTATCCTTTGTAATGATATTCAAATTGCGACGTAATTTGTTCAACTTCTTGTTGATTCTTAACCTTTGACGACGATAATCGTCTGCTGTTTGTAGGAAAAGTTCACTACGTACACCATATGTACTTGCTAATGGAAATTCCATCGTCTGATTGTCCTCTCTTAATCCCTTGTTTAATAGTACAAAGTGGAAACTACAGTACAAGTCTTAGTACATTCCTATATCTATACATTCATCGTCGTTCGTTCGTTCGTTCACTTTTTTCCACCCTCGAAATTTTCACGCACTCTCAAATAATGATCCAGTTCCTCTTGAGATACTGATGCAACTAGATCAGATCGAGCTTTCTGAAAGTCTACCATTTTCACAATCACTTCAAGGTCTTTATCTTCAGCAACCCTATCAAACCATTGCCTCAAATTCATTTGTTCTTCCACCGGTTTTGAAGAATTGTATGCTTCCAATTTCTTATCAATATCTCCAGCTGTTCTAATCATAGCATTTAACATCGCATCTGAACATAATGCATAGAAATCGGCACCAGTAAAATTGAAAGGACATGTTTCAGCAATTTTGTAAAGATCAATTGTAGGTTCTAAATTAAACTTCCTTGATAATGCTTCAATAATTTTCACTTGCTTCTCATGAGTATCAGAAATACCCAAGTATAACATTTTGTCAAATCTTCCAGGTCTTAACAAAGCTTCATCTAATAAGTCCGGTCTATTTGATGCTCCAACAACGAAAACTCCGTCACCACCATCAGTGCCACTCATACCATCTAATTCTGCTAATAATTGAGATACAATTCTATCCATTACACCACCAGAATCACCTTGATTACCTCTTCTAGGTGCAACAGAATCTAATTCATCGAAAAAAATAACACATGGTTTGGCATCTCTGGCTTTCTCAAATACTCGCCTAACATTTGCTTCAGACTCTCCAATATACATATTTAATAGTTCTGGACCTTTAACTGAGAAAAAATTTAATGAGAAATTCGTTGCAATTGCCTTAGCAAGTAAAGTCTTACCAGTTCCTGGTGGTCCATAAAATAATAAACCACTCCTCTTTTTCATACCACTACCAAACAATTCAGGATGCTTCAATGGCATTTCTATAGTATCAAGAATTTCATTTTTAACAATATCCAACCCTCCTACATCTTCCCATTTCACATTTGGTATACGAGGTGCTCCAATTGAATCACTAAATTTATTTCTTGCAGTATTAATACTTTTCTCAAAATCTTGGGAATTGATCATTATATAACCTCCATCAAAAATAACCAACTGTTCAAAGTTTATACCTAGTTCTCGGCTACTCGTTTTCAAACGTTTCAAAGCAATCTTCTTAGCGCAATTAACAACATATTCAATATCGTTTGGCGTTAGGGCTGCACTTTGTAACGCTAATACATCGATACTAACATCAATTCCACAAAGAAACGGAAACTTCCCATAATGAGTTCCCAAATTATTAGAATTTAGGAAAAACTTGAAAATCTCTCTTCTTTCAGCTTCAGTGGGGACACCTAACTCAATTTCAAACTTTATTTTAGATCTCAATATATCATTCAAATTGTCCATATCATTAGTTGTTCCTACAAAAATCACCCCCTTATTAGTATATTCATCAATCAATTCTAAAACTTGTAAACTCAATACATCAGCCAAACTCTTTTGTTCAAATTGTTGATCATCACTTTTTTTACAAAACAATTCAATTTGTCGAATAAGTACTACAAGGTTATGACAAGAATCAACTAATTTGTCCAATTTTCCTCTTAAAAATCCTAGAGTGACACCTGATGAATTCATTCCTACATTCAAAATCTCTGCTCCATGCAACTCAACAACAGAAAAACCATACTCTTCAGCGATTGATTTAACTAGATTTGCTTTCCCCACAAAACGTGTGGTACTGTTAAGGATAACCGTTGTTTGCATATTTATCTTCCCTTGAGTTCTTAGTGAAGTTTCAAATATCTTTCTAAGTGATTTTGCATACGGAAAAAGTATTTTTTGATCACCTGGTTCTGATCTGGGATAGCTAAAGTAAGTCGATAATCCCAAAAATCTTTTCACTGTAGGAATATCAAAGTTAGTTAACTCCATTTTCAATGAGCCTGATTGAAGCAACCTTGTTTTGTGAGAATCTATATAATATTGTACTCCTTCTTCCATTTTACAAACTTCACCATTTTCCATAGACCTATAATATCCATCTATAACGCAAAACCATGCAACTGAGTCAGGACTTCCTTCTGGAAGTACTTCAGGATATTCATCTTGGTCACCATATGTAGAGTTCAATGTTCTAGCTAACATAGCATCAAAAGCAATAGGTATCAATTGACCTTTTGTAACCACTCTATTTGCAGATTCAAAATAGGTTTTGAGATTCGCCATGAGTAAATAGTGGAGTGTTTTATCGAGAGATTCAGGAGTTGAAACTCTAGCCAAAGGAACATCATGTGCTAATGGTATATGAGAAATCAGCTTCTCTTTTGCATTCAAACCAGTTGATGCTAAGAAAACTGTTTCAGTATTATCAATAGACATAAGGAGAAGAGGCGAGAGATAAATTCCAGACTTAAAATCGGACGGTTCTTCAAATGGGAAAACACGTATATAAAACTGTTTTCCATTAGCCGTCATTTTCATAATATCTCCAGTAAAGCAACGTAACTTCTGAAACTCTCGAAAGGGAAAAGCAGCATACAAAGTTTGATCTTCGAACTTCAAAGATGATGGCAATTTTGATACGCCTGTATACTTTATGAGATCATCTGCTTCAAGATTGAACACCTTAAATTGCACAGACTCATCTTCTTTGAGGCTTTCAATTGTTAGAGGAGGTTCATAGATAATATGTTTATTGATTAGTGTATCATCTGATTCATTCAATATGGTAATCAGTGATGATGAATCAATGTAACCCTGTTTAAAAGGTTCAGAAAATACCACCACTCCATTCAAGGTTGGTGAAAGATCACCAACTCTAACAATAGTGAATTCAGGTGAAGAATTTCTTTCCTTGCAAAAAATATCGTTTATATATTCACTAGATTTTGTCTGTAAAATGTTATAAACTTTGGATGGAACTTTCAAAAATATATGAGTCAATTTAGGTAGTTTATCTACCTTTTCAATTATCGCTCTATCTGCAGTAAAATTATAAAGATATCTTTCAAGGATTGTTATTGATTGAAGCTCAATTTCATTTTCACTTAACGAATTTTTGACTTTAATGGGATAAACTTTAGCATCAGAGATTGCTTTAGACCCCAAGATCTTCAAAGATATGCATTTTCCTTTTTCAGCGTTTTCGTTACCAAATAGTCGATGAAAAAGTTTCGGGCTAAGCCCAACAATCTCTTTATAATCTGAAACCTCAGATGAAACTAAAAGATCGACAGTAACCTCTTTCATAGGTCCAAGGCTGTTAGATCAAACATTTAAAATTGTACATAATACTACATATATGGACGAAAAATGTATAATATTCAAAACTCGCTCTTTTTTACGTTTCCGCAGCAGCAGCCCTAGCTACTTCGGTTAGATCAGCATCATCTTCTACATTCATGTTCAAATTCATATTGAGGTTGAGTCCCATATTCATACTGATATTTCCCATTACCGGTATTTGCTCTAAACCTATCTGAGTAATTTTACCGACATCCATTCCCAATTGTATATGATCTTGGTTACTGATCTGATCACCCAAGGTATCACATTCTTCCGAATTTTCTATCTTAAGTTTTTCCTGCTTGTTATCTTGTTGTTTTTCTCTTATTTTTAATGTATGTAAATCATGCTGATGCTTCTCTTTCACTAAATGCTTTGCCCACATATCACGTACCGCAAAATCAAACACAGTCAGATTCCCTAGGAGTTGCTGAAAAGCAACACGTTGCTCTCTGATCCACATATCTAACTTTTCATCTGCACTTAGTGTTTGCCAGTTTTCGAAAGCAATAGACAACTTTTTTGAATGATTCTCTACAGAACTTAAATTTGGAAACTGAGAAATCTTTGATTGTACTTCTGGATTTGTTTCTATCCAATTCGTAAGAGTTTTCAATGTTTGTAACGTAGGGGGATCATGTGGCCATAAACTAGGTGGAAGAAAAAACAAGACCATTCTAGGGAACGAAGGATGTAAAGGAAGAGTTGGATGATTTATCATTTTGTAAAATCTCATCTGATACGACATTTTAATTCTTTCAAGTTTGCTACTGAACTTTCGACGCATCCGATTTTTCTCCTTCACGTACTCTCTTCTATTATACTCATAGGCTCGTTTCATGCGTCTGGCTTTGACGGCTTCGGGGTCTCCTCGACGAGCAACGTTGGCTCGTATCTTTTCTACTTCTTCAAGTGGATGAAGTGCATTTCCCTTCTGGTTGTCAAGATGTCGACCATATGAGCCTGTATGCTTGAATGATTTACCACAAAATTGACAAATTCTTTTAGCTTCATTAACTTTCAACTGTTTACTTGAGGTGACTGGATGATTTTCATCAGTTTTTCTTTTATGTGCTAGTCCATGACTGATGAATTGAGGAGTTGAATCCTCGTGATGATAAAACTCAGACTTTTGATTGCTATCACCTAAATTATGAGCTTCATACGAAAAGTTTCTAAATTCTTGATATTCCCTTTCAATGCTTAAGTGTAAATCAATCTTTCCCTCATTAGTTGGGTGATGATTAACTTCTCCATCTTCATCCAAATAATTGTTATCGCCATCGTTATCATCATCATCATCATCATCCGCATCACCATCAACAGAATCTTCTTCTTCATTTTCGTTATCTTCATTTTCGTTATCTTCATTTTCGTTATCCTCATCATCGTCATTATCAGCATCTTCTTCGTCTTCGTCTTCTCCATCATAATCATCTTCTTCATCTTCACTGCTGTCTACAACATGAGTAGAGTAATTTATATCTCGAAAGTATTGATTAACTTGATTATCTAATGTTTGATGATCTTTATCTTCAAGGCTTTCTACTATATCATTTGCTTCACTCGTAAATTCCGAGTCTTTTTTAAAGCCAGGCATCATATGTTTATCTGCCTTTAATTTTCAATAAAATCATACAATAGAAATTGGTACTTTAAAATTAATATCTCTTTTTCGATTGAAAACGTAGTATATATCTTTGAGACAGAAGGTTTTCAAAAGATATTTTTGATCCCTTGAATTTCTTCCGAGCACCTCACCGCTCTAACTTCTTGTGGTTCTACATCATCAACCCCCGATTCTTTATGCAGATATTTATCACAAATGGAAAAATTCAAATTAACGGTTCCTGGATTAGAAAAAGACACAAATAATGAAGTCAAGCGTACAACAGGGGTAACGTTTCAGGTTCCAAACATAAGTTCAAATCGTGATCGAAGTTCTCTGTCAAGACCTCCCCAAATGATAAATTCTTTTGGTTCAGGAAGGAATAAAGTGAGACTTAAACCTCATCATTCAGCCTTGGATTGGGAAAAATTCAAACATTCAAATAATGTAAAAGATATCAATCCATCATCTTTTCCCATTCGGATTGATAAAGTTGAATTAGCAAAACACAACTCAAGAGATGATTGCTGGATGGCACTCGGAGGAAAAATATATAACATAACAAAATATTTAGACTATCACCCCGGAGGCACCGAAATACTATTAAAATACGCTGGAAAAGACGGAACAGCCATTTTTATAAAATATCATCGTTGGGTTAATTATGAAAGAATTCTCGATGAATGCTTTATTGGATTTTTGATATAGTTTATATCGTATATCATATTATTCGTTAACAATTCTCTATATATTTAGAAAAAATTGGATATCTATCTCGACCTGTAGCTCTTTACACTTCTCAAGCTCTCAACAGATGGTGATTTTGACATGCTTTCAATCAAGGAAGATCTTTTAAGACTTTGGAGACTAGCAAAACTGCCTTGATTTAGATTTCTAATTTTCACAGATGAGGTATCTGTATCGTCGAGTTCTTCAAAGTTTTGATCATTTTCCACTAAACAGATAGCATGTTGCACAATTTTATGTTTAATATCATCAAAATCAACACATACTTTAACTATTTCGAGAATATCAACAACATCAAGCGTAATATTCTCGGGTTTATTCAAAACATCATAATATTTTCTCACAAAAGCACCATAATATTTTTGTTTAGTTTTCATTGATAAATCTTGCCATTGTTTATCAGTATCAATTTTAATTCTATTGTAAAGATCTTGGGGACGCACTATCTTATTTTTATATTCAGCTGATGTAGATAAATCTCTCATATTATCATCCAAAAGTGCACTAAAAATTTCTGATATAGACCTCCCCTTTTTCACAGCACCTGATGTTTTAGGTTTCTCTTGAACCAAATCAGAATCTTTAAGAGATTTTAAAGAGATTAACTCTGGCTTGGCTTCAATAAACTCCTTCAATTCCATCACTTTACTATTAGTAGACCTTTTTAAAACAGGTTTCAATGAATTTTTGAGTAGTTCTGTATTTGAGCTGGTAACATCATCTGATTCCAAAACAACTCCGTGACTAAAGTGTCTATGTTTTAACTGAGTACCACTTAATTTTTCAAACATTTCAATTCTTTCCGGTATTGAATCGTCCCTTGAAACGGCAGACTTTAGTGGCACATAAAATTCTTCTGCATCAGAATTAAAAGCACTCGAAGCTATGGAGGATGGTTCATCCAAGATTGCGCTAAGAGCACCGGGCTGTTTCAGCGCATCAATATCAAACTTTTCAGCTAATGTTGTATCTATGAAATTTACCGAGCTAGTCTCAGGTCTGCTATCACAATGACCATCCTGTGAAACGTTAACATCAGCTGTTTTTGTATGTTGTGGACCAATCCATGTGTTTTTGTTCCCTACTTGATCAAAAAAGTTCTCAGAATAGTTCTTCTGTAGTGCTGTTCCAGCATTCATCTCAGAGTTGCCTGAAGGCAATTCTATAGAGTCAATGGATCTGAATTTAAAGAGAGGTTTGACATGCTCTGGAACAGAAAAAGTAACCTCACTATTGACGTTAACTTTTCCGGTATGTTTTCGAACCCCCTCTTCTTTCAAACTATCATACTCAAGTTGAGCTGTTTTGACTGGATCCATCTCGCTCAAACCAGCAGTTGCAATAGGAGAGCCTTCTATTTGACTTGTATGCTCCGTGTCAAAAATTGAACCAGAAGATGAGTTGATTGTGGCTAAATGATTTGAATCGGCTGATCCAATAATTTCTTCACCAATACACGGCCTAACCTCAGCAGATGTGATACTTTCTCCTTCTCCATCACATTCTCGAATGAGTTCTAGACCATTATCCTGTTGATGAGATGTATATATGGAGGCAAAAGAATCGTTAGCAAACCAGTCAATATCGCTTTCGCTTTCTTCACTTGATGGTACAAACAGTTTCAGTTCATCATGATCAGCCCACTCACGATAAACTCCGGAAGATCCAATCATTCGTTTATTTCTATCTTCTTGGGATGAGTTTATCCATTCTTTCCAAACTTCATTCCAAAACATCACCAAATCGTTCCTTGAGCCGTTGTGTTTAGAAAAGATGGAATGTCTAACCAAAATGCAGTATCTCGCAAAATCACTCGTGGGCACAGATTCTTTCAAAAATCTTGAAGATTTCAATTTTAAAAGACTTTGCTGAAACTCTGATATGACTGTTATTATGGAAACGAGGGGAATATATGTGGATGTATCTTTAAGAGTACCGAGTAACTTTTGTATATCTGCTCTTTGTATTTCACTCATGATAAAATAGTCAAAAATCCATGAGTTATCAACGGTAGACAAATTTTCTGATCTTTGTGAATGTTTAATAGCGGAACGCAAAACTCGAGATAATCTTTTGATTGGATCAACTGTTATTTCGTGAGGTAACTTAAAATGTCGTCTCGCTTCAAGTAGGACTTCCCATATATTTAGTATTCGTACTCTATCTTTACCATTATTCAAAATTGGAACCATTTTTATTTTTTGTTTAAGCTGGAGTTGACTTGATTTTCCCAAAAATTCGTTGAAATCATTAAGCATTGAAATAGGCATTAGTTTTTCATTGTTTGCTCTGAATGCAGGGCCAAACCTTTTGTCTTCCCATATTAAATATCTCAAAGTTCGAGGCCCAAGTTTACCCGCTAAATAATCCCCTTTCTTATGGAATGATGTCAGGTACTCCTGCAGTGTTTGCGATTCTACCGAAAGTAGGTTGAAACTTTTGATTTGATGGGAAATGTACATCGCATAATGACAAAAGAGTAAGACTGGATCATCATACGAATGTATAACATTATCCAATAAAACTATCATGTATAAACTTTATCTTTCTCTTTTCCAATATGTTTAATCAAGGGTATTATGGGTACTGTGAATTCATACACTCGATAAGACAACCCCGGAGATGTATCCAAAGCAAGGAAAACAAAAACACGTGCAGTTGTCGCTGGTTCTTTTGAAAAAGCAGTGGTGTTGATATTTTTGTGGCCCCTAGAGCAAACGAAATTTTAATATACGCTCTTGAATACTTTCCATCTTTTCATTACTTTATGGCCTACGTTCTCTAAAGGGTGCACAGTATAATTAAAGTAAGCCAAAATCAAACGATTCATCTATAGAACAAAATTTAGCAGATTAAATACAGTTTATTTATAAGAGTTGTTTATAAAGAGGACTTGCAACAAGAAGATGCTGCCGCTTTGTTAGCATCCTTAACAAGCACAGACTTGTTAAACTTATTAGAGGCTTGTGGAATATCCAAAGCTGGATTTTTTTCAAAGAATCCAAATGGCGTAATACCAATTTCATGCATTTCAACAGGCATGACAGGAAAATCTTCTGCCTTTGGAACGTGTGTGAAACCTAATGTACACCAAACAATATTATCAGTATTTCTTACATTATCAACACCATTGGCCCATTCTCCAATACCGGTATCTTTGATGGATTGGTTAGTAAACTCACCTGCAGCGTATAGTCTGTCATCTTCGTACTTTGTCACCCAGATTTGTTCCGTAGCAAACTTTGCTCTCTTTCTGTTGAAGGAACCTTCAGAGGCCATAATCATTTGTCTCGCAGGCATCACAATTTTGTATCCAACAGGCTTTTTGGTAGTTGGATTGATAACATTCTCGTTGATAATTTTATACGCTCTGTTGGTGAAAGGAGATTGATCGATATGGCCTGCCTTTTCAACATACTTTCTTTCACTGTAGAAACCAACATTATATGGATTCAGCTTTGTGTTTGGTTCCATCTTTAAAACATCATCGTACACAACGGTGTTGTTGTGACCATCAATTGCTGGATCAATTCTAAAAGATAACATATGTTGGTGATATGCTGCCATAACTCTTGGACCAACTAGAGTTCCATAGTTGACATCAACATCCTTATCAATTGGCATAGTAGATAAGATACCAGTCGCTCTCACAGAAATCTTAATTTCTCCAACTTGATCAAAAATATACTGGCATGCATATTCATAGTTCGCAACAGTAGCAATGATTTGAACAACAAATTCTCTTCTTCTTGCAACAACAGAATGACCTGTTCTATAGTTCACATGTTTGTATAAAATACCAGCATCTTGCTCGTGTAAACAAACAGAGTTTGCATTTGTTCTAACATCACCTGTACTACCAACATGATGACAGTCTAAATATTGAATGACACCTAAACATTCACAACCTAAACTCAATGTATCACCGTTAGTACCAAAACCACAATCACCTAAATCGAATGCTTGTTTTCTATGGAAAGGTGCTCTTGGATCACCATATGGAACGGTCATTTCCGACAATGATAGTCTGTAAAGAACTGATCTACCTTTAAAATGAATGTCATAAAGTGCAGCACCTTCTCTAACGTTTGGAACAGCAAAGAACTCCCAATCTTGCCACTTGATCTTGTGACCTTCAACGGTGAAAGATACACCTTCTGGCTGAGATACAATCAATGGCTTTATTTCTCTTAATTTGGTAACACCGTTAAGATCTGGGTGATATTCAACCAACGGAAATTCGTCCCATGCAGTAGTTTCATTGATAGTGGTTTCATCAGCACCAGCTGGTAAGTAGTCCATTCTTACAAATTCATGAGTAAGGGCATCAAAAATAGGTGAAAACTTTAATGGTAAAGAATAATGATTAGACTCTGGGTGGTTTTTATTTGCTAAGTACATATAACATTGAATCAATGGTCTCTTCTGAGATGCATCATCCACACCATACATCCATGGATCACAAACAACATGAATATCATCTGGAAGGCACAGTTTTTCGATTTCTGCCTTACATATAGGATGCTCATTTGCGAGCTTTTCAATAGCAGCAATGTCATCAGCAACCAATGGACCGATAACACCTTCTGGTAAGGTGACATCACAAATTAAATGTTTGAAAGTCAAATTGACTAAAGCTTTGTGAAAGTCGCTACCGATATAGAAATAAGCATATGCTCTTCTAGGAATTGGGTGTGGTGCCACTCCTTGTCTTTCAGCTTCAAGGTATGCAATCATAGCCTTCTTTGGTGGATCCAGTCTATCAATTTGGGAGAAATGTGGCTTTTCAGAAGGATATGCATTTTTGATAAGCTTTACCGTAAGTTCGATTTCTTGGGTTGAAATTTGGTCAAAAGGATGTGGGGCAGCCATTATTGATGTGTTATATTGTTGTGAAGTTAATCAGAACTCTCATTTCAAACATCATCAAAGCAGGAAACAATAAGGGAAATGTTGCCAATTTATACTTTCTAACCAATGTTCAGCTATCAGGAAAACCTACCAATCAGTTTCGGTATCTAGGCGGCAATACTAATTTCTAAAACTGGAAAGTCGAGGCGTCAAAAGAAGTCTCGCTAAATTTGCCCAAATAGGAAGGTCGAGGAGAATGAGAGAGTCACCTGTATATTGCAAATCATTTTAAGTAATCACAGCCACCAAGTAGTGTAACAATTGATCCAGCTAAAGTCATAAATTTCGTAGCTGTGATTTATACTGAGATTAAAATAGTGGGGTAGATTATACATGCGATCTAAATTATACAAACAGCAACTCAAGGTCATACATAAGCCTTACTCATCAAAGAAGTCATCATCTGAATCGTCATTTACTTTTCTGTTGTTGCTTGTAGGAACGTCGGCATAATCACGTCTCTCAAACATTATACGTGTGTTATTGCTTTTTCGTTCTTGTTGTGCAATTTTATCAAGAATTTCAACAATATCGTCTTCTGTAATTTTACTTCTTATACCACCACTTTGGAACAGTCTTATTAGATAGTTCTCAACTCCTGAAACCCGTTCAGGCTTAACCATCCTAACTCGATTTAGTCTTTGTTTTGCTTCTGGCTCCAAGAACCTGTTTAATATGATTTCATTAGGGTTTGGTGGGAGTGATTTGTTTGATTCTTCCTGCTCTCCGTTAGTGGTGCTACTGCCGACGCCACCTTGAGAATTTCTTTGCATTTCCTGTAATCTTGCAGCACGAATGGCTTTTAATTCTGAATCGTCCATGGTCAGTAATGATAAGAGTATGGGTTAAGTAGATGAAAAAGAAGTATTGATACTATGAAGGAATCGGGTTTCACAGTTTTTTTTTCAAATTAGCATGGGTCTCAGTTAACCTCTGCATTTTTTTTTGTCTTTCTTTTTTGAAATAAGTCAAATGTTTGTAGTCGAGTGTACAATTTTTGCCGAGACTGCTTTCCAGAGTTTAGAGATGACACCAGCAGATTAGATCAATTTATGTGATTAAAACAAATCATTCGGGAAACTCAATTATTATACTAAATTTACAGAAGAAGATATAAAGGACATCAAAGCTGCAGTGTTAAAAGCTATACACAAGTTTGAATTAAGCAGTAGTGGTATTTAAACCAGCTTCTTTGATTTCCTTGATCTTATCAAAATTGATTTTATCTAAGATTTTTTTAGCACCTTTTTCAATAAGTTTCTGCGCTAATTCATAGCCCAAATCTAAAGCATCTTGTGGACAATTCATCTCTTTTTCGTGCACATCTTCAACACTTTCACTACCATCAACACTCAAAACAATTGCCTTTAGTTGTAAAATATTGTTATCTAGTAAAGTAGTCCAAACCCCGACTGGAACCGAACATCCTCCTTCTAGAGTTCTCAATAAGCTACGTTCTGCAACACATTTCCATGTTGTTTCACGACATCCAATAACACTACAAAGTAATCTCATTTTGTCATTATTTTTCTTGATTTCAACACCAATAGCGCCTTGTCCAACCGCATGGTACATCTCATCACAATTCAAGTACTTAGTAATTCTGTGCTCAAAATTACAACGGATCAAACCTGCTGCAGCAAGAATAATACAATCATATTCTGAATCTTCTGCATCCAACTTGTTCAGTCTTGTGTGGATATTTCCTCGCACTGATTTGAATACTAGATTGGGATAGTTTCTTTGAATCTGTGCGGATCTACGAACAGAAGATGTACCAACAACACTTCCTGATGGTAAATCTGCAAGAGATTTATAGGAAGAGCCTGCCCTCATAACTAAAGCATCTCTTGGGTCTGTAAAAGATAGTTTAGAAAAAATGTTAGTATTAGTTCAATAGGGAATGCTGTGCTTGAATAAACTAGAATAAATAGTTAACAGAGTTGAATTAGCTTTCAAATTATTCAAGTCATTCAATGTAGAATTAGCTATTCAACGATTTAAGGATCACATACCTTCTCTATTGATTATACAACCTAGTTCAAAATCGTCTGGTAATACAGTTGGCATGTCTTTCAAAGAATGCGCAATCAAATCAATTTGTTTGAACTCACCAACATCTTCCAATAGTAGAATTTCTAACTCTTTTGTCCAAAGTGCTTTACCACCAAATGAATAGAGTGGTCTGTTTTGAACTTGGTCACCTAGAGTAGAAACTTTCGTAATTGTGGTTTTAAGGTTTGGATAGAATTTCTGTATAGTTTCAGAGACAATTTCAGATTGTGCTACCGCTAAGATGGATTTTCTCGAGCCTATCTTTACGGTATTATCCTCAAAATCAATCCTTGGGATGGGCATATCAGTGCTGTGGTCGAAAACATTGGGTATATAGACAAGGTGAGACATTAGATAGGTTCAAAAAATCTGATGCAGTTAACGAAAAACAGAGAGAGAAAGAGTTGTTATATAGCAAAAATGATAGTCAATTATGAGAATAATAACAATTTATGTACAAGATTCTGTATGTTAGATGTGGAGATTGGAGTGTGTGATTTGAAAACTGGAGAAGTTAGGTGGAAAATTGAACGAGCGAAATTGATTGAAAAAATTATTTGACATTAAGGTGCAAAAAGCGGTGGTGAGGAATAACCGAATCCGGAATACGGTAGCGACCCCTCTATTCGTTGCGTTCTCATTAGTTTACACAGAAAGGCCTTTGTTGAATAACGATGAAATGTTGAAACAGTATCTACAAAACTTTTTGTAACTATGTGACATGCTTATTTGATTTGTAGTATATGGACTCCCGGATTGGTTTACACACGGTCTTTGTTGGGGCCAATCAGAACCCGCGATTCGGGTATTGCAACGAAACTCGTTCGGTTTTCTTGAAGCGGAGAGTGATCAATGTCCGTTTCCTACGAGTTAGGGCTTCGACGAACATCGGGATTGAGTTTCGGTATTTGACATTCCGAGCGGTGAGTAAAATGGCATAAAGTTGTGGCTACATTTCTAAATGTTTGTTTTGAACACTCTAATCATGTCATCTTTTGCTAAATTACGTAACATTACAATCTAACGCCGTTTTAGTGGTTGAAAAAAAAAAAAGCTTATCTCTTTTGTTTCCAAGCCATGTTCACCTTCACTGACCAACAAAGATGTCAAACAGTAAATATGAGCGTTTGTTGTCAATATATCGACGCAGGTTGGAAGAACTTGAAAAGTCCAATTTCGTTCAGGAAATATACACTATTCTTGATAAACTTGAATTTATAACAGAATTGCGGTGTCTCGGTTTAGGCTCAATTTGTTCCTCTTCACAGGCTATGTACCAACTATGCCTTCTATCACTGATAAAATCCTATCTTGAGGGTAAAGTTTTAGAGAAAACGGTAAATGTATCTCTATGGGATCCTATATTCAATCAAGTCGAAATGGACTTTTTTAAGGAAGAGCTAAACTTCATAGTACAAGCAGAAGAATCATCCTCAACGAATATCACTTTGTACTACATGCCACACTTTCCTATAGCAAGTTTGGAAGAATTCATTTCAACTAGAAAGCCAACGTTTTTGCTTTCCAATAACCTTTGCATCTACACTTTCAAATTTACAGATCTTAAATACTACGAAGTTTATCCTAACTGCTCACGGCTTGCCAAACTGATCAGTGATTCACAGTCAGAGAAAAAACACTCTAATCAAGATAAATCGCAAGATAATGACTTTCAAGTCGTTTCTTCTAGAAAAAATAGAAAGAGGAAAAATCATTACTCACCACCTTTAGTGGACTATCATTTTGATTTAGCTCATTTCTCGGGGGTGGAAGCAATAGATTTGAAACATGGGAACGAATTAGATCATCCTTGGAGCTCTTCCTTTACCGACCTTACATACATGCATATTATCAACAAAGAGTAAGCTAACTTTATTTGATAACAATACAAAAGTTATTTCGATCCTTCCCTGCACGAACTTCTTTTTTCTTTATACTGAAGTTCTCATCAACACATTTGATACCTTCCCACTCCAATAACCAATATGCTAACTTTTTTGTTTCAATGTATTGCAACTGCCTAAAACCTAGCTTTCTAAAGATTAAGTTGATTATATCCAGATTGCAGTATCTTGAGTTTTCAACACATGGTAAAGGTAGCACAAAAAAGAGTAAGCTATTTCTTCTAGGAGAAGGTTCATGTAGAAAATCGCATATTCGACGAATCATTTCTCCACGTTGTTCTGGCGTAGGCACAAAGTTGACAACAAGCGAACAGCTGATAAGATCAAACTTCTCATTGTCATTTTGAGGAAGTGGTCTTCTTAAAAAATCTTGTTCCTCTATGATTCCAGGTTCTTGACTATGTAGGTCGATCCTTTTTATGGAGTAGAATAATTTTGATATTGAGATTGCATTTTTGGATGAAAGACATCCAATCTCTAACGCTGTAGCATTTTCGTTATTCCAATTTAAATCCTTTAGCCATTTAACTAAAATTTTACTAGAATCACCACCTCTCTTTCCATCTTGACCTAAGGTGCTTGCCACCTGATAAGTTTCTAAGCCACCTCTTTTGGAGATTTCTGCATCAATCCTTCCTAAAATTCGTACTAAATCCTCGATAGATGCATCACTGGGTACAACATCATTGGTTTTAGGATCAATAACTGATTCAGGGGTTTTATTGATTTTCAGTTCATTCCACCTTGTATCCCATTCGCTTCTATATGCTTGATTCAAAATCTTATCCCTTTGAACATAATCTTTATAATGATTGTTAATATCTCCTAATACTTTGTTTTGCCATTGAGTTGCTTTTTTGAGATGAATCAATGTAGAGCTCTTGTACTTAAGCAAAACATGAAAACGTCGTATGAGTTGACGTGCTCGTAGTGGCTTGATCGTTTTGGGAGTTGGCTTTTCAACTTTGCCTTCCAGGTTAAGTGATCTCTTCAGAAGTAACGAACTTTTTTTCTTTGATCTTCTCATTCTCCGTAACTTTAGCTAGAAATATTCTTAAATTGATATATCCAGAGTCAAACCTCTTTGGTGAGCTCGGAAATCTGGCTGTGAAATTTTACCATGCCTTGAAAACTTTTCCATAAGATAATATTTTGGATCGGATACTACTAAAAGCAAGCTTCTTTGGAGTAATCCTGATAATGGTCACTGCATTACAGAAAAAACAGATGCTAAAGAGAAAGCAGGCTTTAAAGAAGAAAAGTGCTAAGAAAATTGTGGTGAAGTCACCAAAATCTGGCAGTAATGATATTGAACCTATTGAGGTTAATGCAAGTGAGTTGAATTGGAAACCTGTTGAAATTCCTGATACGTTGGAAGATTTCGAAGGGTTTTACGGACTTGAAGAGATTGAAAATGTAGATGTCAAAATTGTTGATGGTGCAGTCAAATTTATCACTAGAGATACAAACAACAAAATTTCTAAGGAAAAAGCAAGGGAAAAAGAGAACAGCATACCTACAGGTGACTTCGAGATAGATCCCGAAGATATTAACGATGATGATATTGAACAGGCTCAAAGTGACAATTCCGACGAGGAAGTTTGCCTTGAAAATGAAACTTCTGAAAATGATGTTTCTGTTGATAACCAAAAGCCAAAAGAAGAAGATGAGTTACTCAAGAAGAAGGAAAAATCAATTGTTAGAGAATCCACAGATAACACTGAGTCGCAGAAGAAACATAGAAGGAGCGATAAAATAACCAGCTTAATTCAATCAAAGGAAGAAAATGATGAAGTAAATGTTCCAGCTTTACCAGGTGCTAAACTGGAAACTCAAACAAAAAGGGTTGTCACCGATAAGAAAAAATCCTATTCAAAAGATGATGAATTGAAAGAAAACACTTTTGCAAAAGCTATTGACATTAGTTTACCAGTTGATGATGTAGATTTACCGGAATGGGCGGAAATGACATTATCTGCTCCAACTTTATCAGGTCTGAATGCACTGGGTTTTTCAAGGCCCACTGAAATCCAAAAGAAAACTATACCTTCCTCAATTGAAGGTAAAGATGTCATAGGTAAAGCTATTACAGGTTCTGGTAAAACTTTGGCCTACGGTATCCCCATAATTGAAAAGGCTCTTACAGAGCACAATAGTTCAATTAAACTCCCTGATAAGTATCAAAAGCATCCCACCGCACTTATATTCACGCCAACACGTGAATTAGCATCTCAAGTTGTTGATCACTTGAAAAAATTATTCAAATTCACCCCTTTTAGTGATAAGACTGTGATGTCATTAACTGGTGGTTTGTCTATTCAAAAACAAGAACGTCTTTTGTCGTATGGTCCTAAGGTTCTTGTTGCAACTCCAGGACGTTGCTTAGAACTGCTTGAAAAATCCACCGATCTTGCAGAAAAGATTTCCGCAATTGATATTTTGGTTTTGGATGAGGCAGACCGAATGCTACAAGACGGTCATTTTGATGAAATGAAGAAAATCCTTGAAATTCTACAAAATTATAGACCAAAAGAATTGCCATATTTTGGAAAGAGATGGCAGTCATTGATTTTTTCTGCAACATTTTCAATGGATCTCTTTGGAAAATTAGCTAGCCATAAATCCAATCCAAAGAAACGTAAACGGGATAGTGAAGAAGACGCTGAGGTGAAGGAAGTCTTAGAAATTCTTGGGAAAAAGCTGAGATTTCGTGGGAAACCAGAGTATATTGATGCCAACCCTACAGATGTTGTTGCCAGTAATATTGTTGAAGCTATGATACCTTGTTCATCAATGGAACGTGATTTGATGTTGTACTACTTTCTTTCCATTTTCCCAGGCACTACTTTAGTTTTCACCAATTCCATAGATTCGGTGAAAAGACTTGCACCAACTTTAAATAATTTGGGTATACTAACAGTTTCTATTCATTCATCCATGATGCAAAAACAACGTTTAAGAGCATTGGAGAGATTTCAAAGGAATTGTGAGACTGCAAGGAAAGAAAAGACGTCATCTGTTCTTATTGCTTCTGATGTCGCAGCTCGTGGTTTGGATATCAATGGTATTCAACATGTTGTGCATTATCATCTTCCTAGAACAGCAGATACTTATATTCATAGATCTGGTAGAACTGCTAGAGCAGGTAGTGAGGGTGTTTCAATTGTTTTGTGCTCCCCTCAAGAAGCGTCTGGTCCTTTGAGGAAGTTAAGAAGTGTCTTAACGAAAAATAATAAAGTTGAAGATTTGAAAACAATTGACGTTGATTCTGATATGCTCGATCAACTCAAACTGAGGCTTGATTTAGCTGCCAAAATCGCACAAGCTGAGGTTGCTTCTCAAAGTGTTCAGAAGGAGAAGAGTTGGATTGATAAGGCAGCAGAAGAGTTGGGAGTAGATGATATTGATGAGTTTGAGGATGATTTTCTGAAAAGAGATCGTAAGAGAAAAGAAGGTAAAACATTGGATAAGCAGAACATCAAAGTAATGAAAGCACAGTTGAGAGAAGAGTTGAAGAGGCAAATTAGGAAATCTGGTAGAAGATCATACATTGCTGGTGGACTAAATAATATAGCACAACTTCTACTTGATAACAAAAGTACCAATAATGTTGTTGGTTATTTACAAAAAGATGCATTAGAAGAATTGAAAGATAAAAAGAAGGTGAGAAAACTTAAAATTTAAGGAAGTTAGACGAGTGTGTAAAATACAGAAAAATTATATATATGTATAGAATACTATTTTCAGTATACAAGATTACAATGGAATGGCGTAATAGTCTGTATATATAAAGCTTTTAATCAGAATCAGAGTAAAATTCATCTTCATCATCGGACATCAATTGTTCAAAATTGACTTTATATCTCAACAAAGCTCCAATCCCACCAAAACCTCTGCAAAATTGTGCACCTTCAGAAGACCTATCAGTAACAAATTCAACAGTTGCACCGTAATTTTTATAATTTTCTGCAAGCCATTCCAAAAATGGCATTTCAGCCACAATTTCAAGTTCAGATCCATCTTTATCAATCAATAAATCTTCTGGTTTCTTATTTGGATTTACAATTTTGATAACCTCATTACCTTCACTATTTCTTAGAGAGTATCTAACTTCCTCTAAACCTTCCCAAACTATAATTGTTTCACAGGCTCCTAAATCTAAAGCCTTTAAAGTGTCATCAATACCATAACAGAATTTACCTGTATCCATTGAAATTTCATCAAAATACTGGGTGATCAATTTCTTTTCTTGAATGAACTTAACATTCGATAAAGCCTCAGCAGACAATTCAATTGCTTGGTTAAAACCATTTTCACCACCATAGGAAATATCAACAATTTTTACAATTTTTTGTTGTAATCTCAAATCAAACATCTCAGATTTTGATAATTCTGTCTTGAAATCAGCTGAACCAGCTAGAATTAAACCCTTAACATTAACTTTATCATTTGTAATAAAGCACTGAACAGCAGTTTCAGCGACTTTCCTAACATAATTATGTCTCTTTTCATCTCTCAATCTTGAAAAACGTAAAGCGGATTGACCACCTCTACCATGCTTTTTAGGTAAATCAACTGTGAATTTATGTATAATTTCTCTTGTGTTACCTGATAATGCACCAAATAAAGCACCATTACCATCCATGACGATAAATCCGAATCTATCATCAGATTCTAAGAGTTCAGCTAATGCTTCAACATGGAATTTATTGTCACATAAATAAAGTGAGGTATTGATTGGTTTGAATGGTTCAAATGCTATAGTCAATTTTTTCTCTTTACCTTCATCAGTTAAAACTTCACCACAATAAACAACTAAACCGTTTTTTGGAACATTCGTATATTGTTTTAATTTCTGTTGAGTTGAAGTAATTGCTGATAACACTGATAATCTATTAACTCTTGATTTAATATTGGAGGCAGTACCATACTCTTCAGTTAACATTTTCTGAATTAATGGAATTTGACCTTTTGGTGGTATAACTAATGAAATGATTGAGGTACCATTACCACGAGCTTGCTGTAGTGATTTGATCAATTTTTTGACCTTCCACATCTCAACATTCTTTTCTGCTTCATCCATTTTGGTATATTTAATTTGATTGTTTAACTTTTATATAGAAGAAATTAACAAGATAATGAAATAAGTTTCTAAGGTTCAAACTAGAGTCCATGATTTTTTTCGATACCAGTACAAAAATTTTTCAGCGACGACGAATTTTGGTTACCGACCTTTCCTTTAACGAGAAAAGGTAGAAAGAGCTTCACTCAAATTGTACTGATTGAATTGAGTTCTTCTAGTAACGAAATGTCGGATCAGAAGAAGGTTAACAAGACAGAGACAACACAAGTATCAGCTCAACCACCAACAGATGATGAGAAGAAACTATCAAATAAGGAACTTAAAGAATTAAAAAAACGTGAAAAAGCAGCTAAAAGAGCAGCGGCTAAATCATCAACACCTGGCGAACCATCTATTGATAGCAATGAAAATAAACAAGTTTTGAAAAAAGATAATAAACAAGTTAAAACAAAAACGAACATTAAGAAACAATTAAACGATGCTAAAATTCATGATCCAAATTTGAAAACTCCTACAATGTTTGGACATTTAGAGACTAGAGAGGAAAGAATTTCAAGTACACCAAAGATAGCTAATATTGTTCATCCATCAATTCTATCATTAACATTGAAAATTTCAACGTATAAAATTGTTGGGTCAAGTGCAAGATGTATTGCAATGTTAAGAGCTTTCCAAGATGTAATTAAAAGTTATAAAACACCTGAAGGTACAAGTTTACAAAGACATTTAACAGGACATTTGAGTCATCAGATTGAATATCTTAAAACCGGTAGGCCGTTAAGTATTTCAATGGGTAATGCAATTAGAGTCTTAAAGCAAAATATTTCAATTATACCGATCAATACAAGTGAAGATGATTGTAAGAAAATTTTAGTTGAGGAGATTGATAAATATATAATGGAAAAAATTGAGATTGCTGATAAAGTAATTGTTGAGAATGCATCACGCCATATATTGAACAATTCCAAAATTTTGACTTTTGGATATTCAAATGTATTATTTGAATTATTCAAATACTGTTCTGAATTTCAAGATAAAAAATTTGAAATTTATATTATTGACAGTAAACCTTTATTTGAAGGTAAAAAATTAGCTAAAAAATTAACAAATTTCAACAATATCAAGCTACATTATAACCTGATAAATTCATTAAGCTTGATCTTGGATAAATCAAATATTGATTTTTGTTTTCTTGGGGCTCATTCTATGTTATCAAATGGTAGATTATATTCAAGAGTTGGAACAGCATTAGTTTCAATGTCAGCCAAGAATAAGAGTATACCAGTTTTAGTTTGTTGTGAAAGTTTCAAATTCAGTGATAAGGTCCAACTTGATTCTGTTACGTTAAATGAACTTGGAGATTCTAGTGATTTAATCAATACAAAACCTTTCAATAAGACAGGTTTCAATTTACAACAGTACATGAATGAACTTGATAATAAATTGAAGCTTGAGAAAGAAAATGATAAAAAGAACACAAAACAGCAACAACAGAAGAAAAAAATTGAAGAAGAAAAAATGATAAATAAAACCAAAGATGAATATGACTTAACTAATTGGAAACAATTGAAAAGTTTGAATATTTTGAACATACTATATGACTTAACACCACCTGAATACATTCAAAAGATTATTACAGAATTTGGTGCATTGCCACCATCTTCAGTTCCCGTTATACTTAGAGAGTATAAAAATACCAATTAGAAAAAAAAAAAGGTAACAAATGATTTAGCATATACTATATATATAAATGTATTTATTTAATTTTAACATCATTTTGTAAATTACCATGTTTCAAATTCTCAACATATCTTTGTAGTTTTTCCCAATGATCTTTTCTCAGATTTTTACGTTCATTATCCTCTCTTAATTGCTGTTCATATAAGACTATACAACGGTCATAAATGATTGGATTTGACTCCATGAATATTTTCAAAGCTGAGTAAGCAATTGTTGAAATTGTTTTGTTCCAATTATTTGTTGAATCATCTAATTCCATATTTGAGTCATTGATTGGATTATTATTATTATCCAAATTATTCAAATTTTCAATTAGTTCTAGCTCAGGTTTAGCCAACTCATACATTGAAGGGAAAATAATCGGTAAAATATTTTCAGCATTTTCAGTTACTAGAGAGACAAAATATTCATTATTGAAAAAGCATAAAACTTTCTCAGAAACTTGATAATGAGGAGATGAAATACATTTTGATAATTGGGCAAAAAGTGGTATCTCAATTTTCTGGAACTCTATTGGATCAATTATCTCAAAAATATCTTCAATTTCATTCAAAAACATCAATTCTTTCGGTGAATTGATTTTAGGCCAATATCTCAATAGGCCCATTATAACTTCTTCAGTTAAATTTGAATCTTTTTCTAAAAATTGTAAAACACAATAAGCTAATTGAGGATGATACATTGATAAAGATCTAACTTTATGTAAAGGTAACAAGATTCTTATTAAAAAGATTTTATGTTCTTCCTTTAATGGTAAAGCAAAACCATTTATAATTGAACCCAGTATCTCTAAAAGTTCTGAAATTCCATTAAAATGCTCAGTTTCATAGATGAATGTTAAAAATATATTATTCATTGATTTTCTAATAAAAGATCTCAAACTTAAGAATTTACCATAAATTCTATGCAAAGTTGTTTTCAAACAATCTCTCTCTCTATTATCTTCAGAATCAAACAATTCCAATAATTTAAGTATAAATTTTTGATCAATATATGGTTTTGCCAAAGTATTATTAAAATCAGGAGATTCAACAAATCTAAGAAAAAATTCGTAAACTAATTGCATATGAGACCAACTCAACTCATAGACTGGTTCGTCTTCGTCTGGATCATAAATATCACCAATTGGATTCATTGGAGGAGGTATTGTTCTAAATATGTTAATTTTAAACATTTCAACAACTTTTTGATAAATTTCATCTGTAAAATTGATTCTATTGGTGGAAATGAAAACTGTTAATTCATGTAAGGTAATCCTTTTCAGTTCTTTACCTTGGATATCAAGACTTGGATCCATAAAATCAAAAATGATCTTACATTGTTCAACTTTCTGTAGGAATAAATCTAAATGAAACTGAGGATCAACTTCATCAAAAGGAGGCGATTTTTCGAATGTTTTGAAATTGTTAATTGAAGGTTCAAATCTGGAAGATGAATGTCTTTGAGGAGTCTTCGGTTTCAACTCTAAGTCATCTTTTGGTACTTTATCGAAAGGTGAATGAGAGGAGTGAAATTTTAAGAAATCAATTTCGCTCTGAGGTTGTAGCTGATTATTTAATTGAGGTAGATCTTCATTATTAGATTGATCATTCAACAGAAATTTGGGGTTACTTGGAGCAGAGTTTGGGCCAGAAACGGACGCAGACGTAGAAAGAGAAGAAGAATTCGAGTTTTGGGATGTTTGAGAGTTCTGGGATGCTGAAGAGTTCATTTGAGTTGCTTGTATATTGGAATCGTGGCCGCCGTTGTGGAGAGTGTTGGAAGTAGTGACGTTGTGAGACGAGTGGTTTGAGTGTTTATCTTTCCTCTTGGAAGAGGAAGCAGAAGAAGATGTTGTTGAAGCTGATGTTGACGCTGAAGCTGAGAGAGACGCTGAGGGAGAGTGTGATGGATGGTTGTTGTTTGATTGCTGTTGGTCTCTTTCCTTTTCCTTATCCTTTTCCTTGTCTTTGTCCTTTTTGGAGCTAGACTTGGATCTAAACCGTTGCTTAAAACCTTTCATCATGTTGGATGTATTACAGGTTGAGGTGGAGAAGAGGATATGCTAGTTATACCTGTACCTCTAGCGGTGAACGTGTGGAACTGGGGAATTCAAAGCGGGTTGAGGTGAAAAGGGAAAGCAAACTGTGCCGATTGAGCCTTTGTGCTTTCACAACAAAAAATAATGAGCAGCAGCAAAAGTAAAAGTCTGGGGCCAGCAGTTAGGGATGTGGTGTGGTAGCGGTGCAGAGCTGCGTGGACAGGAGCACGTAGTATGTCTCATGTACACGAATGTATCAATCACACGCTGAGACAGAGAAGAAACAGGGAGACCGTCGCGGCGTCACGGCAAAGCTCCGCGACAAACAGCCGCGTCGCGGAGGCAGAAACTTGTAGGTTGGTTGCTGGTGCGGAAGAAATGTGTGTTTACGTAGAAGTATAGTATACCTAGAGAAATAGCACCTACTTATGGAACCAATCAGCGCCCTGTGGCGAGTTTCAGCTTACCAGCTGAGCAGAACGACATGATTTTTTGATGCCAGCTAGATTGTGTTGTAATCTAATCCCAGATCATTTTCCTTTTGCGGTTTGCGGACGCTGTAAGTACATGAAAGAAGAGTAACTGGTTTGAATGGCTTACACAGGGGCATACAGTATCCTTGTAGGTGGAAAATACGCTGCACATTCCGCTCATCCGACAGGAGATCAAGAGAAGGCTCGTGCCTCGGTGCCACTGAACTGTAGACGTTGGCAATGTTGCCCCGTCGTAGTGTCGGGGCACGATTATAAATAGCCGTACAGCCTCCTCTCTTAGACATGGATTTGCAGCTGCTCTGTGTTCTTCCTCATGCAAATAAGGTAGGCATTTGTGATACACCTTTAAGGTATTCACAGCGAAGCGCCAATACACAGGATAACTGATGGAGGTACGTTGTAAAACATACTATCACCAAGGAAATCTTTCAAACAGCTGAATACTGCAATTGAGAAATCGTAGTTCTCATTGTGCAAAAGAGGGCCTTGTTACATGCTGCAAACCAATACCAAAGCTTCGGTAAGATATGGTTTTCAGTCAATGTGGTTCCCCAGATGTTGAGCCTCCATCGCATCAACTGAGCCTCCAATGGTTTAGCAAGACTCTACTTGATTCAGCTACCCCACAGAGCGCGGCTCGGCTAGCTATGTGGCTATTTCGTGGTTGGGTATGTATTTGCTACATGACCAGGCTATCCAGCAGCTAGTCACTATGCCCGTGCTGTTCGTGTTGCCGAGCGGCACTGTTACAGAGGGCAAGATAACCGTTCCAAAAAACACCAACAGCACTGGCAACTGTCACCTGATACGCCACAGGCACCAGTCCGAGATTTACCGTCTGTACAATCGGCCAGACAGCCCAATTCGCCTTTACAGTGGGCCACCATGCATCACCAACACGCTCCCGAACATTCTGGATGCTACCGCCTTCAAGTGCCGCCATGGCCGAGAAGTAGAGCGCCACACCAACCGGAGCAAAAAGGATCTGGTCTGTTGCCACCCGTAGCGGGAGGGGTGAAACAGTGCTGAGGAATTGTACCCATCGCCTATTCAGCGGTGCTATGGCGGCACCATAGAAGGTCTGTCGAACAGTCTGTACATGGTCCCATGTCATTTCGCTGGCTATGTTGTCCTCTGTGTGAGGACCATGCTGGAGACTTTGCGCCAACAGGTCGCCGGTTCCGAAAAGCACACCTGTCACTAAAGAATTGGTTGCCAATGGGTGTCGTTCAAATAAAAGCGATATTCGTCCCCGCATGTTGTAAAGGGTAGGCTAGGTAGTAAATGATCTACAACTAGAAGAATGGAATTAAAGCCGGGTAGAGCGGAGAAAGATTATAAGAACAGTAAGGACCCCCCATATACCGCGACCGATGACGCAGCCACGATCCATACCGCGTACCCTCCGCTCCACAGGAGCGCTATCTCGTATCAACAAACACTACTGGTGTTCCAACTGTGTTACACGGTATTGCATCTGTGTAAACACTTTATTTAAGTAATCTACACACTTCACCCCACAATTCACTGTTAGACTGGCTTTCACTACTGCCACCTCTAGCATATCATGGATACCGGCAGCAACTCGGCCTCCCTTCCATCTGATCCAGGTGCAGCAACCTTAACTTCAACAGCTACTAAAGCTACTACATCTACAGCGACATTGACAACCACAAAAGTATCTGATGCTGCAACTGGAACTGCGGATACCATCAATAACACAAATACAAATGCCAGCTCAAATACAAACTCTAATTTTAGTACGCATCCTTCACAAACAAGAGAAAGTAGTGTTAACGAGTCTGACTTTTTCGACCAGTTTCTCAACATAAATGCTAACCTTTCTGTGGAAATCATCAACAGTCACACCAGTGACACTAACAGTATTATTAATAACATCAGCGAGACTAATGGAATTACTAACAACGACAATCAGAGTAATCAAATAAACAAACTCATAAATCAGTTTTCCAGACCTGTGGAAACAATACCCAGCAACTTCACTCAACAGAATAAAACATCCTCTTTACCTGATTTAGACTCCCCGATGGACTCTAAATTTAACTCACCTCACGTTTTCGCAATACCTACAACTAAATCAGATACAGAATTCCTCTTGAATCATAAAAACATTGAAATTAATTTCGAAAATGTCAATAAATCACTGCCTACATTAGATGATTCCTCAACTAACAATAACAATCAAAGTAATCGTTTAATTGAGGATGAAAATGGCGAGGAATTTGTCAATAATCAAGAGTTGTCATCTTCTCCAACAATACCTATGGATTCTCCTTCTATGCATTCGCCCCAACCAATGATCAGTAATATCAAAAGAGTTACAACACCGCCATTACCTCAGCCCAAAAATGAAACTAAACAATCATTCAACAAACCCCCAACTTTCTCTGTAAGTAAACCTTCTGCGACTCAAAAATTATCTGATAACTCAATTTCAAGCATTTCTGAGAAAATACATGTATTGAACTTATTGAAGAAAGGTCTGCAAACTTATACAAAAATTTTGTCGAGTATAACGTCAGATACTATTGAGCCGAGAGCTGATTATCTTTCTAATTATTTGAAAAAATTGGGTTTCAATATCAAGCCAAGAATCATAAATGATTTATTTGCTGAAATAAAGAACAACAAACTTAGCATGACTGTTCAAAAAACAATTAATGATCCGAGTTTTGTGCCCGAGTTCCAGAACCTTTTGATAGAATCTCATAGACGTAGAAAACATTATAATAAAAGAAGGAACTCAAAAATCAACACATCAACATCAACATCAACATCAGCAGTTGGCAGTACTACTATCACAAATACAAATGCTACCACTAATACTACATCATCAAATATTGCTTCAAACAAACCAGTAAAACTAGCATCAACTGCATCACCATTTCCTCCAATTCAAAGCAAATCGACCATTCATTCGACCATCAGTTCACCTAAAAAATTTCAGACTTCAATAGGTACAGTTAAGATTGGTTCACTAGTTGACTACTATCACGCAAACGATGATTCAAATTTCAAGTCAATTGTTGACTTGAAAAATATTCCACGATGTACAGAAAGCAAGAGTTTCTTGATGAATCTGAAAATAAAAGATCCCAATTTATTTGCATGTTTAGATACTTTGAATTTGAATCATTCGATAACTTATTCAAAAATTCCCTTAAAACCAAATCCTCAAATTAATATCAATTTGGAAACTGATCAGATGGTTTCTTACTCAAATGTCCTGATTGATTTATCGAACATAATAAGCACAAAAAATTCCAAAATTCTTAATTCTAATAATATTCAATTAAGATCATTAACGAGGATTTTCAATGGCTCAACTTTGATTCATAAAAGGTCTGATCCAATCAATGGTTATTTTTTAAGAAATACAGATAATCCAAATATAGTTAAATTGATTCTCCCATTTCAGGCTAAATTCTGGGCGAGCTTGATTAATGATTTTCATAATGGTTCAATTAGTTTGAAAAAATTTAATAGCTTAAAAATTTCACATACTTTACATAACAATGATGATTTAATAAAATTCAAAAATCAGAATATACCCATTCATTCTTTTATTTGGGATTTCAATACTTTTATTAATGATCCCATTGCGTTTAATATTGATATTGAACCGACCGAAAACCATTATAATCAACCACAACAACAACAACAACAACAACAACAGCAGCAGCAGCAGCAGCAAGAAAGAAACCAACAGCAGCAGCAATATCTGCAACAACAAAAGCAGCAGTTTCAGCTACAGCAAAAGCAACAGCATCAACAACCTCTTCAACTTCATTCTCAACAACAGTCTCAACAACAAATCCAGCAACAGCCCCAAGAAATTCATCGATCTCAACAACAAAGTCAACAACAGCAACCCTCAAATCATTTTAGACATCCGAACTATCAATCTTTTGAACCCATTCAACAAAATATACCATTTTTACAACCAGCTTCCTCTAATTTAGTCCCAAATATTGCACAAAAATCTCACTTGAATATTAAATCAAATTTATCAAATTCAATGACTTCAATTCCAGTCAATGCAGGTTATCAACAAGCAGTTTCATTCTCAATTGACGATTACTCGAATAATTCATTGAATTCTGTTCCATCGATTCAATCGACTTCAAATAATCTCGTAAACTCTTCAAACAACCTACAAACAAGTACACCAAATAATCAAAATTACAAAATAAGAGGACATAAAAGGACGAGATCAAGATCAATGAATGAGATCGATCTATTATCGATGAATTTAACAAACTACATACAACAAAATCAATTACAAATCAACTTTGATGATCATAATCAAATTAATTTTGAAAATGATAGCAATAATGCGAATCCAAGTTTGAATAATAGCATGAGTCTAAATTCAGTTTCTGATTTTCCTAAAATACCATTCTTAGAAAATTCGGTTTCATTGAACAATAATTTCAATGATTATTTTTTTAGTTCCAAAATTGATGATGAAAAATAGAACTGCTTCTATTATTTACCTTTTCTATATATAACATACGCATAAGTAGTTTGCCCTTTAACTCGAAAACTCAACACATTTTATGTATTGCAAATTCTTAATGCGAGAGATCAACACGAAAATTCACCCGGAAACCGGGGAAAGTTGATGCCGTGGGTGGAGCGGCACATGCGGCATTACCATTACCGGTAACCTTAGCACTTTTTCTTCTACTTAAAAACTGTTCGCCTTCACCACTAGTCGGAGATAAAAGGCATAAAATTATTGTTCCCACACTATCTCTTCTTATAGTGTAAAGTTAAAATTGAAATCAAACACTTCAGATTCCAAACTTTTTCAAATATACAAGTCCATAATTATACTACAACTTTGAATAAATTTGAACGTGAATATGCAATTTTCAGCGCAAAATGCTAATCGATAAGTTATCAATTATCACAAATTATATCTACTTTATATTCAGCTGGGTACGAAAACGAATGAGTAAATGTTGGGGAGCAAAAAGAACTGATCTAAAAGAAAAGCAACTCGAAGAGGTTGATGAAAGTGAAAAGAGAGCTGATAGTTTCGATCTATTTCCAGAGATTGATTTTGAGCAGTTTGATCCAAGTTCGATAAAATACATCCCACTCAAACCTTCAGGAGGTTTAACCTAGCTTTACGTCATTGATGTTACTCATACCCTTTGCTACTAATAAATCTTGTATATTTTATGCCTAATTTATTTGACTCATTAGTGGGTCGGGATTTACCTCAACTCTCCGAAATCAGTCATTTACTGTAGTGTCTAAAACGTCAATATCTTATCCAGTTGTTGTACCTAAATGACACATTTTTATCTTGCCCAAACACGCAATTCCGACACCGGAGACAAATCGAACCGCGCTCCCTGCTTCAAACTGAAATAGTACCCAGTACACAGCAAGCCTCCAAGACTACCGTACACCAGTTTTGCTTTCTACATTTTGGTTTTGGGCACCTGTACACCTGTATTATTTCCAGCTCCAACTATCTATCACATTTTTCAACACGATTTCCGTCAAGTTGAAGCATAACTTTAATCAAGCAACGGCACATTGCTCTAAATATCAAACAAATATGTCTTCTACTGTGTCTAGAGGTATATGGTCTAACGTAACAACTAGATCTCCAAGCTTGACTATAAAAAATCCAAGTTTGAGAAATGCTGTTCTATCACCAAATTTACCAAAAGGCCCAGTGTCTTTGAAAGCGCTTGCAAACAAAAGGAAGTATATGTCTCCTCAAGGTTTAGACAAGATTTATCCACTTGCATATCAACTTTTGGAATCAAAAAGTGAGGAAGTTTATAATAAAATTAAAGAGATTGAAGAGTCGATAAAAAGTGAAACTGACGATTCAAAGGTAAAAGAACTGAAAGACTTAAAGAATGAATATTTGATCAAAGCTGAAGCTGAAAATCCTGAGGTTGTTTATAATTCATTGTTTGCCCTAAATTCCGTTGATAAAAGTCAGCCCGTTTACAGACATTATCTTGAGAAGAATTGGAAATCTTATAAGAGAATGTTGACAATGCAAAGACTTGAAACGTTAGCGATTATACCTGATACCTTACCAACACTAGATCCTCAAGTCGATGTTAAAATGAAATTTGTACACAATAATGTCGATACATGGATTGAACCAGGTTCAATTCTTTCATCAAATGTTACAAGTAAACCACCAATTTTCGAAATAATCGAGTTCAAAGAATCCATTAACAATTTGTATACAGTTTTAATTGTTAATCCAGATACTCCAGACGTTGAGAATGATTCGTTTACGACAACTTTACATTATGGTCTGAAAAACGTTCAACTTTCCAACACTGATACAATGATCGACATACAGAAACTAGATCAAAATCCTGATTATTTATTAGTCGATTACTTACCTCCTGTTCCTGAGAAAAATCTTGGTAAACAAAGATTTGCCGTTTGGGTGTTCAGACAATCAAATCAACTTGATAATAAACTATCCAATATTTCAAGAAATAACTTTGATATTAGGTCTTTTGTAAGTGAGCACAACTTAACTCCGATTGGTGCGCATGTTTGGAGAAGTACATGGGATCTTAATACTGAAAAGGTAAGAAAGGCATACGGTTTACCAAAGGGTAGAGTCTTCTCTAGAGGAAAATTGTAAATTCAAATAACACACTTAGATTTCTGTCTATAAGTAAATTCTGTATATAGCTAATTACCATAAGAAAAACAATGCCAACTGGCTGATAAATAGGAATTTGCAATTTTGTTAAACCCTGAAAATTCAATTGTTTTATCCCCTGTATCGGCTTAATTTGATTGACACGAAACTTATTACGGATATGAAGATCTTGTAGAAGAAGCTAGAAGCTGAAGCTCTTTGAAAGTATTGATTGACCGCGATTCCCCTTTAATGAGTCAGAAATTTGAGATCAACCGAGCAGCAATCATAATTCACTGTCGGCTCCCCGACTTGCCGTTTAGGGTTCGGCTTTAAGATACCGAAACTCAAACAAAGAGTCATTACCTGAAATGAAAGTTTCTCATATAATTTAAATACTTATCGATATACCCTCTCCAGTCATACTTTTTTCATATTATTTTCCTTTTTGTTGACATTTTCCTCATTTACCTTACATTCTTATCTTTCTTTTTTAACTTTAATAATCTAATCTTTGTTATTAACATAACTACGGATATGGATCAATATACTTCAAGAACCACCGAGGGCAACACGGAGCAACGCGTTCCAGCCTACCAGCCAATGGAGGAAGACTTACTTCCATCTTTCCAAATGCATAATAGTATGCTCAACCGTTCATTGAATGAAGTATTTTATGAACAATCTTCTTCATTACCTAAATATGAGGAAAGTGTATCGGAAACATTATGTTCCTCAAACAGATTGAACAGTACTGCATCTGAAGCATCAGATTCTTACTTTGACTCTTCTAACTTACTTTTAAATAATTTAGATAAACTACAGAGACTTAGTTTACCTATTGAAGCTAAAATTACAATTACTGATGAAATTCCAACTATTGGTAAACCTTTTACTAGAAGAGACCCCTTGAAGCCATTCTTTCCTGGTGATATGATTTATGGTTTCATGACTTTTGAGAATAAAAGTAAGCTTGATATTCCTTTCGAGATGTTGTTAGTTTCTTTAGAATGTGAAATTGGTGTTAAACATCCAAATAAGAACTCAATTATCAAAAAGAAAATTGTTACGTCTTATGATTTAGAAGCATCCTTCAACTTTATGGGTTTAGAAGGTGACCAAGATATTTGTCATGCTTATGATGAATTGGATAATACATATGTCGGTTTTGATCGCAGAAATTTGAAACCTGGTGTTTCAATTAAAAAGTTTTTCAAGTTTAAGATTCCAAAATATATATTGGATAATTGTTGTAATGAACAATTGTTTGAACATTTGAAAGCACCGCCGAGTTTTGGATTCAACCCTTATATATATGATACAGCATATAGAGATATTGAAGTTGAAAAGCATTTGGGTTATGGAAGGTTTCCTTCATATGGCTCTCCGATAAGATTGAATGATTTCACAGAAAATGGTTGCTACTGCTCTTACTTTATCTATGCACAATTTATTGGTACCAATATTGAGGAATATAAACCATATTATACTAGAAATACCACAGATAATTTCAATCTGATTTTTCTTAGAAATGTTGAACATTACATTCTAGTTGGCAAAGCACCACATACCGACGATGAAGAATTTAGTAGTGGATCAACAAAGGAGCAATTGAATCATTACAACAGATTGGCTGTTGAAAACCTTGAAGTACTTGCGGAAAGAGAAATGCTACAAAAACTAGATATTAATGAAATAAGAGCCCAAGATGAGATTATATATAGTACAAATGGTAAAACTAAACAGTTAGTTGTTACTGAGCAAGAAAAATGTTCAGATAAGGTGGCGCAAGTCTTTTTCAAAAATGAGCTTACTTTTTTATACAAGAAAGATTTTTTCAACAAAGTTGATGGGGTTCTTAAATTAGTTATGAGATTTGATAAAAAGGCTAAAATTAGTGGGTTTTATCCTAAACTCATTGAAAAACAGAAAACAAATAATATTTTCAGTTCTCTGCTTAAAGCACAAGGTCCTACAGTAAATATAGATTTCAGTTTCAAACCTTCCGAAAAGGGATCTTTACTATTACCACATTCAATCTCTTTCAAGCCAAACCTAATTGCTTGCTCTATTTCTTCAACTACATCTATTCCGGTTACATTTGATGGAGAATTTATTCAAAATGATTCAAGAACAATTAAAGAAGAATTTACTAAAGTTGCTCTTTATTTTAATAAGTTAAATTCTATTGTCAAAGATAGTAATCTTCCTATTTCAACGTTAACTATGGATGCTTTGAAAGGTCTTGGAAGCTGTAAATATTCTGAGACTTTAATTGAAAGAATCTTCAAGAACAAAACTATAGATTTGACTAATAAATGGGTTTATAATAGTTCACAAGGTGAATATCAATGCTCTACTGAAGTAAAACTTGAATTTGATACAGAGGCAATTGTGAAGTTGCCAAAAGCTTTGATTCCTTCGTTTCAATCATGCCTCTACAGTAGGTTATACAAGATAGAATTCCAAGTGTCACCGAAAAAAGTAAAAGGAAATCATGTATATTTTCCTGTTGAAGTTTTGTAGTTCTTCAGCCTTTAGAAATTTTCTGTTTTACGTATTTTTTTAATTATTTATTTTGTTAAGTAGGTATCAATGCCCTAATTTTTCTAAATGCAAATGAATAATACGCAAATCTAACTGCTTCCAAAAGTGTGACTAATTCGGTAATTCTCAAATTTATTTCTTCCGCAAACTTGGAAATAACCGCGTATAGCCGAAGCTATTTTTCGATCTTTTGCTATACTTTTTTCCTTTGATAAAATTAGAGTTATATGAGATAACTCCATCATTTGAATAATATTTACTCAATATTATATTACACTCCAATTTTAAGGCTACTTAAAATAAGACAAAACGGAGTGAATAAAAGGCTCTTATAAGTATGGATAATAAGGAAGAACCCGATTATAAAAGCAACACATTTGCCACTCATTATAACAGCTCATATCACTGTTCTTTGTATAGTACAGAGCTTGATTGTCCAGCTGTTGATTGGAATTACTTGCCGGAATACGAATTAAAAGCAGAACTAACCAATTGTGTCGCATTACCAAATTATTATGACACACAAGAGGTTCCAATAAATCAACAGCTAAAAAATTTGCAAAACTTGTCAAGAAAACAAACTATACTTTCTTATAGTTTTTCTTTGAATACAAAAGACTGTGGTAACAACATTAGGTCGTATACCGTTGGTGAAACATTAAATGGTCATATTTTGATTTCTAACAATACCAAAAATAGGGTAGCAATCAAATTGTGTGAAATAACCCTAAAATGTGAGATCAGTGTGGCAGATTCTTTTGGTAACCCTGAAATCAGAACCATTTTAAATATGAAAGAGCTGTCAACCTCTTTCAATTATTTGAATCGTGATGATGTTCTTTATGTTAATCCTGGCGAATTTATAACTAGACCTTTCTATTTCAAAATTCCTTACAAAAACATAGAAGAGGCTTGCAAACATGGCATTGCCACGCACCTTTTGCTTCCACCTTCTTTTGGAGTTAACAATAGCTTTAGTTCGGTTAATTTAAGCAATAAAATGTCTGCAAACAACGCTGGTATTCAACTCCAAGTTGCAGACTTTGTTAAGCCACAACAGTTCTGTGGCTATTTTATCCAGCTAGACACAGTTGAGCTTCATCAAAATAATAAGTCATCAATGGTGTCGGGTGTAGCTTATAAGATATTTCGCCACTATATTCATGTCTTTCACAAAGATAGTTATAGAGTGTATTCAGAAGTCCCATCTACTGCTCATTTATTTGATATTTTGAGTGCTGCAAATAATGTTTTGAGGCCCTATGCGTCAAATGATGCTAATAGTGCAATTTCAAAACTAGAATACCAATCAAAATATTTAAGCACATTAATCAAAAATGTTTATAATTCAAAAATGTTCTGTTTTACGTGTAAGACGTTATTTAGCAAAACCTATGGAAATTTAAACATAGAAACACCGTCACATTTATATTTTCAACTGAAATCAATTATGCCCAGGCATATGCAAAGCATAAAAGGAGCCACTTATTTGCCACCTCAATCAATGAAAGTAAAATTAGCTTTTGAACAGTTTGATGGTAGTTCTTCTCTCCCTCAAATTTTAAAAGTGACACCAAAACTTATTATTATAAATATAGAAAACAACGTTCCTATCCCACAAGAATTTGATGAAAATTTAAATGTACCAATTTATCTCCTAAAGAATCTATTCAATCTTTTGTGTAACTATTGCGACATATTTACACGGGTTCAGCACTCCCATCAGTTAGATTGTGATGAACTCTTAGGTTCATTGCTTGCTCTAAGCCAATGTAGAGTTGAGGAATTCAAAACACCCATTCTATTGGGAACATCTAACTTTAAGTTGGGAAAACTTTGGAAATTCAATAATGAGTTGGGCTTGTATGAATGTGAGGTTGAGATCCCTGTTGACTTGACCTTGTGTAGCAATTTAACTGACCAAACTTTACTGCTTCCTTCTTTTCAAAGTTGCTACTTCTCAAGAATGTATCAATTGAGATTTGATATTACTCCAGACTCTTTAGAAACACAGAACCTGTACGTTCCTGTTACAATAATATAAGTAGATAATATTTAAAAAATAAATATAGCTTTTTCAATTTGACTGATGCTTTTGATATTTGATTTGACCGACTTTATATATATTGTACAGCAAAAATTTAAATTTGAAATTTTAAGGTAAAATCAATAATACAATTATCCTCATTTTATATATGAACGCGGAAAGTTTTATTACAATATGTAATTGCTATCCTTAAAATTTGATGGCCATTATCAGAATAGAGAGGCGCAACAGATTTTAGAGATGAAATTTTACAAATTAACACATCACGCGGAATCTAAAATGTGAAATGTTGAAGCTCTATTCGAAACTAAAGAACTCCAGAATTCATAGAAAAGGTAAGCTTCTTTCTTCAAAACATTACATGAGGCTTGCGTTAGTCTGCTTCAAAAATGTCAACGAGTGAAGATTTTGAGAAGAGAAGGAATGAACTTCTTGATGCTAATACAAAAGCGTGGAATGGTGAACAAAATATTTTTGTCACCAGTCCTAAACAGGATACGAGTTTGAAGAAAAATACAGCGTTTATCAAAAAGCTCAAAACGGTTATTAACAAGGAGAATGAGAAGTTAATACTTGATGGAATCAAGACAGTTTCTCTTGAAAAGTATCTAACTGAAATTGCAGCAGCTCTTTGTGAGTCTTTAAACAAAGTATCAAAGTCCGCAGATATTCAATCAGCTACTGAAATCGTGTCAGCATTACATCAAAGATTTACCACCAAACTAACCCCTTATGTTGAAATTTATTTTGTAAATAGTTTTGCTCATCCAAAAGAAAAATTGGCTGATAAAGATTTGTCCGATCATCTCAACAAACTCAAAAATTTACTGAAGCTGACAATGGAATTTTATCTAGTCGGTATTTTTAGAAAGATTGATGATATGCCAAGGGATGATTTACCTTCTTACTTATTGAAGTTTGCATCTACGAAAAAAGATGATCTGCCCATAATAATTCCAGTGCTTAAACAGACCATGAGCTATGAGTTTAACTCAGGTGCCACATTATCTGTAATGACTTCATTCTTGAGCAGATTTGGTTTCATGTTTTTGAACAAACAAAGCCCACGATATGAATCAACATATAGTGTTTTTTTGAGAAAGCTATTTCAGTCGTACGTGAAAAATGCCGTTTCTTCAACAGAGGCTCTTTTCAAAAGTATAACTAAGAACAAAACTAAGGCATCTACTATTGCCATGAAAACAGGTAGATTGGTTGATGATCTAGAGCAAAGAGTGAAAGATATGCAAGTTTTGTTTGAAAAGTTCAAAGCTTTCTGTGACTTAGCTTGCCCTATTGTAGGTATTGATAGGCCTAGTCTAATTGAAGAAGTTCAAGCTGAAGAAACAGCCAAAATTACTCTTACGCAACAAAACAAACAAAGAAATTTGATCTGGCCCAATGAAGAAACTCGTGCATTTTATGAAGATATTCCACCACTTGAGTCGTTGGTGAATGGCTTAGTTAATGGCAAGGTAAATACAAATGACGTAAAAGGTATCAAATTCTCAGAGATACTTGCACGCCTACATGGTGCAGAGACTTCAAAAGAGGTTGACTCCACAGTAGTTGAGTTTTGGGAATCCGGGCTCAATAACAAAGCATCAAGAAACAGACTAAACAAACATGTTTTGGAAATGACAGATGTTACCAAGTTCAAGAACATATGTCGTTTCTGGAAAATAAATTATAAGTTTTTTGAAAACAATGTTCAGGAGATGATTGAAAGACTTGATAAAAGCTTCAGATATCAAATACATCATGAATTTTTCAATGAAAAGGATATTCTACTTTTTACTGAATTAATCAAGTTCAGAATGATCCCGATACATATCGTGGTTCACAAGATAAGAAGTTTGATTTTAAACATTGAACTGAACAATAATATTGATATACTATCACTGATGTTTGAGAATTGTTCGAAGTTTTTATTATATGATCCTGAATACGCTGATCATACTCAGGAACTAATAAAGTTGCTTGTAGAAATGTACAAAACAAAAACATTTTCGCATACTGATAAATATGCAGTTAAGCTCTTTCTACTATCTCTAAATCCACCCAAACCAAAGAAAAAACAAGAGTTACAGCTTACACTTGATGAAGAATTTATCGAATATATGATCAAATCCCAAATGAGTCAAATGACGTACAAGTATATTGCATTAATCCTCAAAGAAATGGATTGGAATAATCCTCTTATAGTTAAGCGAATACAGGCAATTCTCTCGCGTCCTGAAGATGTGAGCTACATCAATATCAAATGTCTTGCGCAACTATTGAGAATTTTGACTCTTGAGAGTAATACTGCATTAAAATCATATGTTGTTGATCAAGTGATTGAAGATATTATTGTTGGTTTAGAAGAAAATGACTATCAAAGTTTACGTGCAAGAATGTCACAATGTGTATATTTTGTTGAGCTCATCAACTCTAGAGCTTTATCCTCGGACTTACTGGTTCCTATGATGTACAAGATTCTGTGTTATGGTCATCCAAATAGTAATCCGAACAAACACTATGTATGCGATATTGATCTTCCAGATGACCATTTTAGAATCCGTCTTATTTCAGAAATGCTCTCAACTTTGAAAGTCGATGGTCTTAAAAATATTTACATCGAAACTTTGAGAACTTTCCTTAAATTTTTCAACTATTATATATTGCTTAAAGCTCAACCTTTAGCCGTTGATCTCACCACCAAAGTTAATGATGCCTTTGCTAATATTAATAAATACTTCTCTTCACATTCTAGTGACATTGTTGAGAAAGAGTCAAATTTTGATACTGTTGTTACTTTGCTAGAAACAGCTCTCAATACTGTTGAAGATGAAAGTACCATCTCACCAAAGAAAGAAGATGACGATAGTGACGGTTATGAAGATGAGGAGGAAGATGATGACGATGATGATGATGATGATGATGACGAAGAAGATGCTGCAGGAGTATTAGCCAATGTTGTTGCTAATATGAAACTGAATTCACCAGATTCCGAACCCGAATCCAGCTCATCTGAGTATGAAGACGATTCAGATGCTGATGATGACGGTGATGAAGATGAATACGATTGCGATAGTGAAGTTGAATCAGATAGAGAAGGGAATGTTGGTCGTCGAATAGTTGCTTCTGATGATGACGTAGACGATGATGAAATTTCAGCATCAGAGATTGATGATGTATATGAGCAGATTGAAATTGATGTCGCCCTGCAGAAAGCTGTAGAGGAGAGTCTTGAAATCAATAAGAAGATTAAGACACCTAAGGGATATTTGAGTGATAAGATTGGTACCCCAGCAGCTTTGATTTCTCAAACTGGTGGTAAGGAGGCGCATACGGATATGTTTGAAGCCTCAAACCCCAATGGTATGGCTTTTACGTTTGTGAGTCGTTCTGGAAAAAAGTTAAATCCACATAATGTCATCATACCCAAGGAGAGCAACATTGCCATCAATTTTGCTAAGGAACAAGAAAGAATTCGCCACGAAAAAGACAAAATCAAGCGAATTGTGCTTCAAAGCCATAACTCAAGAGATGTCTAATATGGTTTTATAGTGTTTTACTATATATAATCGCACCAATGTACTTGTACTAGTTTGTTCTACATTTTAGTGGAGGCTCAGCATGATATGTAAAGTCATTTAATGGTTACGCAGCCCGTACGGTTGATTTTCTATAGCGAGAGAAACTTCGAAGTTTCCGAGTTGTTAGGCCTCCCACTGAAGAACTTCAGCATTGGATCTATACAACCAAAGATGTCCACCCTTAACGTATGTCCAGATCATTTTCAATCTAACCAATTATTTCAAACCAATAAATTCAGATTACTAACATTCAAACCACATGTCAGTTATTTGACTGTGAACATCATATTCTGTAGGTTTTTAGATACAGTGCTTTAGTTGCCGGTGTTTTCTATGGTTTCACCCATGATCTTTCCTTGAAGGCGGCACATGCAAAGAAAAAGGAAGAAGAAGAATATCAAAGAAAGCTTAAGCTTATTGAAGAAGCAAAGGCAGAATACAAGAAGCTTCACCCACCTGCACAAAGTTCCACGGCATTTGACTTAGAAGATCCAAACTTAGATTTTGGTAAGGCTATAGAATCAGTTATTGCTAGTTTAGATAATTAAAAGTAGTTTTCAAACTGCGTTATTATTATCCACACGAAAGCTGCATTGATTTTATGAGCGAAAACCATCATAACAAAATAAAAGTAAAGAGTTATGCTGCTTTTTCCCCATGCTAATGTATATTTCTACTTCATACATGATTCCTTATTTATAAACTGTTAACTATTTATTCGTTAATTCATATGAAAATCTGTAAATACTTGTGCGCCTTGTTGAAAGCATAGAATCTATTATTTTCTGCAAAAATGAGGGCTGTCTATAAATTTTTTATCAGCTGCTCAAATTTGGCATTGTTTAAATTGAATGTGGCACGCAGACCTTCAATGTAATTCTTAAATATTCTGTACTGATATCATCAATCACACACAATAAACAATTTGCTGTTTCAAAGGAAGTGAGATAGACAGTGTTTTCTTTCTTTTCAGCTAACTCTTTTCATCTTGAAGCTCTTCATCATCAACTGTTGAAATCCCCTTTCCCTCTTCCCCCATCCCCATCATGTATTCACAAACTTCAAAACGATTGATAACAATCACTTCAAAGATTGTTGATAGAAATGTTTTAGCTCACAGTAACGATATTAAACTAAAGATCAAATGTACCCTTGCAGCAATTAATTGTCAACAACGAGCGGAATTTCATTCATCGAAACAAAAACATAGAGCCAAAAATGTTAATTCCAATAACAATAATAACAATTCAACATTTTATCAGTATGCTTTCAAGAGTAATACTCAATTTACTGTCAAATCTAAAAGATGCTTTTCAACATTTAATGAGGAAGCTTATCGTAGATTTCGTAGTTTTGCGAATGGTGAACAATTTACTAAAAGGTTTGCTGACTCAGCATTACAATATACTGTTTCTGTAGCATATTCACCAAAGGATAGGTTACATAATAACAATGTTGCCAACGATGATGGTCAATATGATGATGGTGAGTTTGTGCAAAATTTTAAACTGTTGAATGCAAAAAATGTTTATGAATCACCAACTGGTGAAGATAATTACATTTTGGCATATACTGAGATTGGCATTGTTGTTGGAGTTTTAGATGGTGTTGGAGGATGGTCTGAACAAGGTTTTGATTCTAGTGCTATTAGTAGAGAGATTGCAAATAAAATTACATCTATTTATTTGGAGAATCCGAATCAAGCTCCATTGGATATATTGAATCAAGCATATGAACGAGTGAAAAAGGAAGGAATTGTTAAAGTTGGATCAACTACAATCTGTTTTGGTATAATTGATGGCAGAAGTGGTAAACTGGAGAGTATCAATCTAGGTGATTCATGGTTTGGAATATTCCGTCAAGATGAGAATGAAATGTACAAATGTATCAATCAATCTAATGAACAAACATATTATTTTAATGCACCGTACCAATTATCCATTATTCCTCAAAATATATTAGATCAAGCTGCCAAAAAAGGTTCAAAATATTTGATGAATTTACCTAATGAATCTGACAAGTATTCCTTTGTACTTCAATCTGGTGATATTGTAGTTTATACAACTGATGGTATGATTGATAATATATTCCCAGAAGATATTGAACTATTTTTAAACGATAATGCAAGAGATGATGTGAATTTGAGTGAGAAACTTGGTGAAATTAACAAGATGTTAGTTCGTAAGACAACAGCATTGAGTTTGAACACAAATTTCAAAAGTGCATTTTCTCAAAAATTGACTGCACTGTCAGGTCAAGACTACATTGGTGGTAAACCAGATGACATTACTTCTGTAATGATTTACGTAAAATAAACAAGATTTATATTATTTTCTTTCTAATTTGTTTATTAATCAAGGATTGATTTGAAGTAAATTATCTATATAGTTTTTGAATAAATTCAAATTTCTAAAGGAATTATATCAGATTCAAAACATCCAATTGGAGATTCTAATTTAATATTATACATACATTTCTCTGGTTCAGTAACTTGAGATATTTTATTTTCTAGTCCACAAATAACATCAACAATCGCTTCTCGTACAGGTCCATTCCAACACCGTTCACCTTTATTAAACCTAATTTGATAATTATGAGAAAGTTCAGAATATTCAATATGTTCAAAGAAACCAATTTTAGTGGCCCTATTATCCTTATTTATCTGTTCAAGTGTTGAATGAAGACAAAGTTTATAGGTATATTCACCTATAGGTGTTATTATACAATCAGATAAAGAACGCAAAATGTCATTTTCACCGTAGTCAGTTGACAGTTCATTTTTAACAGATTTGATTTCTTCAGTTAATGAATTTAATTTTGAATTTAATCTGTTTAATTCATTCATTATATCAGAGGAAGATTGGGAAGTAGGTAGAACTGATTCATCATTGTTGTTTTCAACTTCAATCATATGAGATTTGACTCCTAAAAATGAATCAACGAGCTGTTTGCAGAAACTTGCCAGGGTATCCATAAAATCTTTAGTGAAAGTTGGTTTTAGTTCTTTATTTTCAGATGATTTGGAACTCAAGGTTATAATGTCCTTTTTACAATTTTCGATGTCGTTTCTAATTGATTTGATAGATTCTTGGAAACTATTGATTACTGATTTAATATCAAATCCTGTTGATTCATCATCATTGAAAGAAGCCGCATAATTGAGATAATCATTAGCAGCTTTCTTTACAGCAGGATCATTGAAATTATGATTATATTGTTCAGTCATTTGTTTTAAAATATCATTCAAAGATTCTAGTTTATTTATATAATTAGATAATTCATTAAATTTAGAATCTAAGGAGATAACTGAATTATCTAATTTTTCTTCTATTGAATTGAATTTATTGATAATTAACTGTTGATTTTCATCCAATTCATCCAATTTAGATTTTTTCTCTTCTAGCAATTTTTTTTCAATTTCAATTTTATCAATTTGATCTTGTAATGAAATAATTGAATTTTCAAGTTTCTCTCTTATTTTATGAGAATTTTCCAAAATAATAGATTTTAATTTTAAACCATTTAAGATCTTTTCATTATGTGATTTAACATTATTAACAAATTCTTCTCTCAATTCATTACATTTATTCTCACAAAGACCTTCAATTTCATCAGATCCATCACAACAATCATCATAATCACAAATACCATCATCAACTTTGAAACTTTTAATAAAATTACTCTTAAATCCTACATTTTCACAATAGAATAATCCATTAGGACATGCACTTGTACCTGGTTCATCTGAGCCATCAGGACAGTCACAATAATCATCATTAACTTTATCGAATGAAATAATTATACTTGAATCGTTTAAACAATGCCAATTACCGTTTTCATCTGGTTGATATAATATTAGATTTTCAGGAGCTACACCGCGTAATTTATCAACACAATTAACAAAGCGTAATAAGAAAATCAACAATATCAATTTTCTCATCTTTTTTTTGTTTGAAAATTCTAGTGTGATATGGTAAAGGAGAATGTAAATGATCATGATGAAATGTGTGAATGGTTTTGTTAAAGCCGCATTTTGTCTACTTTTTTCTGAAGTCGATCGACCCGCAGTTAGTCGGTAGTAAAAAAAAACGGAGTCTGTGAATTGGGAGAGTATATAAGAGAATACTAAATTTATAGGTTAGGCGCGCCCTTTACGACTGGTAAAGGAGAAAAGGGCGCGCCCTTTTTAGATGGCGGCGCAGCCGAAATTTTTGAGGGGCAAAGGTGCTGGGGCGGCCCAGAACAACGCTGGCGGCCTCGCCTGGGGGGAAAACGGGGGGATTGAGGGGGGCTTGAGGGGGCCACAGAGCTGTGTTAACGCCGACCGGCAGGGGGCGGAGGCTCGGGGAGAGCCGTGCCCAAAGAGGACGGCGACCACCGAACACCCACTTTGGACTAACCACCGCCC
>JANIWQ010000179.1:0-11927 GCA_030555725.1 Pichia sp. yHMH446
CACCGCGTACGCGCAGAGCTCGCGCGCGCGCAACGCCCGCGACAGCTCCGTCAGCTACGCGAGTGGCCACGCCAACCGCTGAGCCGCCAGAGATTACCTCCCACGCTCGGCTGTCGGCTAGCGCTGTCGGCTGTTAGCCGAGTTTGCGACCAATTTTTCACCCATACCTCTCACTCATACTCTCAACATGCTTTTTCCAGATTTTCCTTTTTTCACTCTCTCTAACACTAACAATACTCGTAGCTAACCTAACCTAGCCTATCCTAATCTAGCCTAACCTAACCTCCCCACTCCATGGCCTCTGTAGAGCTAGAGTTCAGATCTGCTTTGCAGGAGTACGAGTCTAAAAATTACAAAAAGGCCCTGCAGCTCATCGACAAAATCATCAAGAAGAACCCTCTTCATAGTCAGTCTTATGCGCTAAAAGCTCTTATAACTGGTTTCTATCATCCTCATTCCCCAGATAACACAGACGTTAACGAATTGACCAACCTGAATCCAGATGTCCTGAAAGAATGTGATAATCTAATCGAACTCGCAGTCAAGTATGGTCCAAATAATTCAATTTCAGCTCATTTAGCTGCCCTATACTATAGACAAATCAAAAATTATGAGAAATCTGCTCATTTCTATTCTTTATCTTACGCGAATAACCCTAATAATAAGGCAATCTTAAGAGATTTATCCTCCTGTTTATCTCAAAGGAGGAACTATAATTTACTATCTAAAACTCGTTTAGATTATCTGACCGCTGAACCAGGTTATCGTGCTAATTATAGTTCTACAGCTGTCTCTTACGATCTTATAAAAGAATATAACAATGCAATCAAAGTTTTAGATCAAGTAGAAGATCTTATCAAGGATAAATTGATTGATGAAGATATCCATGAACATTCCGAATCTCTCATTTACAAAATTCAATTGTATATCAAAAATGGTGATTCTCAATTAGCTTTGCAAAAAATAAACAATCTATTAAATTCTAAAGATAAATTCAAATGCTATGATTTCTTTGGTCTCCTCGAATTGAAGTATAAACTTTTAATGGATTTAAAGAAATTTCATGACGCTCATCTAGTTATTAGGGAACTTTTACAAAGAAACCCGGATAATATCGACTATTATACAGATTTAATCAAATGTCTTCAAATTGAGGATAATCTCCAACTTAAAATTAAATTGTTCCAAAAATTATCTTCATTCTACCCTAAATCTGACATCCCGAAATTTTTGTTACTTCAATCCTTACAGGGTAAAGATTTCGAAGATTATTTGAAAAATTATCTATCAGATTCATTCAAACGTGGTGTACCTTCAACTTTCATCAATATCAAATCTTTATATTCTGATCCATCAAAGGCAACTCAAATTTTCGAAATAGTTTCACAATTACAAAATTCTACCGATCTATCCAACGTGAAACAATGGATAGAATTTTTCATCTCTCAACATTACTATAAATTAAAAGATTTCAATTCCTCCATGCAATCGATAAATAAAGCTATATCAATTGATGACAAATCTGTTGAATTCATCATGTTTAAATCTAGAATACTCAAACATCAGGGGGAACTTCTCGATGCTGCTGATCAAATGGATAATGCTAGACAATTGGATTTACAAGATAGATTCATCAATTCTAAATCAATCAAATATTATTTAAGATCAGATCAAATCGATAAAGCTTTACAAATTGCAAGTTTATTCACTAAAAATGAAGATAATGATACTCCAATTAAAGATTTACATACAGTTCAAGCATGTTGGATTATATCTGAATATGCTGAATCTTTAGATAGAACTTTCCGTTCTAAACTTGCTGCTTTTAATAGTAACAACAGTGAAGAGAGCGATGATGATACTCATTTATTGAAAAGGCAAATTAATGCTTATCTAGGTTTAGCTTTACAACGTTATTTATCAATTTTCAAAATCTATGCTGAATACTACGATGATCAATTTGATTTCCATTTCTATGCCTTCCGCAAAGGTAATCTACGTTCTTATTTAGAGATGCTTCATTGGGCAGATAATCTATATAGCCAACCTTTCATTGGTAGAATTTATTCAAATTTAATGCAATTGATCTATTTTATTGTTGAAAATAAAAATTTAATCGAGAAATCCCTAGATTTATCGACAACTTACTCTAAAAGATCTAAAAGGGATAAAAAGGATGAAATTAAATGGAAAGAATCAATGTTAAAATTGCATAAAGTTTACGATTCAGATATTTTCGGTGAATCTTTGGTAAACAATTTAATGAAATCAAATTTCTCTAAATTCGATGAAATTGAATCTTTATTAATACTTAGAAATAATAATAACAAACCTGAAACTTTACCATTTTTAACTGGTACTTTCTATTATGATTGTTACCATGGTAAATATCTTGTATCCCTTTCATCACTGAATAAAGTTAAAGAAATTGCTAAATTCAAAACTGAAACTGGTGAAAGAGCTCAAAAAATTTCAAATAAAATGACTGAAACTTTGAATGGGTTTATTCAAAATCCATCAGATGATCCAAAAACTGAATCCCTAAAGAAAATACTCAAACTTGGTTTACTAAGAATTTAGTATAATCTATTTATTTATTTATTTATCTATCTATCATCTATCTCTACTCATTTTTATAAACTACCAACTCTGTGACATTCTTGCAAGAAGAATCTAATTTGTTCCTTATCCATAAATGGATGAGTTCCATGTCCAAAATTAACAATATAATGTTGTTTACCACCTCCAAATCCTTTGATCATTCTTTCAACTTCTCTCGTAATTGTTTCCTTACTACCATACATAACACATGGATCTAAATTACCTTGTAATGTGACTCTATTATTATTAATTTTAACAGCATCTTCTGGTCTATATAACCAATCTAATGATACAACATCATAACCAATATCACATAATGAATCTAATGCATACCATGAACCTTTAGCAAATATAACCATTGGTACTTTCTCTAATCCTAATTCCTTCAATCTAATTGGTAATTTCTCAACTATTTGCCTTAAATATGGTAATGAAAATTTATTAAAATCATCTGCACTTAATTCACCACCCCAACTTTCGAAAACTTGTAAAATTTGTGCACCAGATTTAACTTGTAATGATAAAAATTCAATAGCAACTTCTGTTAAACCTTGTAATAATTTCTCACTTTCTTTAGGATATTTGAAAATCCATTCTTTAACAAATCTGAAAATTTTAGTTCCACCACCTTCAATCATATAACACATTAATGTCCATGGTGCACCACAAAATCCAAATAATGGTACCCTACCACTCAATTTCTTCCTTGTTAAACTAATTGCCTTAAAAGCCCAATCTAATTCTTTACTAACATCAGCATTAAAATTAACCCTATCTAAATCTTCTGGTAATCTCAATGGATTTAAAAATCTTGGTCCAACTTTATCAATCATTTGAACTTCCATACCCATTGCTTGAGGTATAACTAAAATATCAGAGAAAATAATAGCTGCATCAATTAATCCTTCAAATTCATCAATAGGTTGAATAGTTAATTCACTCGCAATCTCTGGATCTCTACATGTTTCAAAAAAATCTCGTTCACCTTTAACTTTATGATATTGTGGTAAATATCTACCTGCTTGACGCATTAACCAACATGGTGGTCTCTCAACTCTCTCTCCACGTGCTGCTCTAAGTATCAAATCGTTTTGAAGTTCAGGGAATGTCATTGTCTAATTAAAATACTCCTATCTGCTTTGATTCGATTCAGATCAGGTTTCGTTCAAATTGATTGATTCCCCCCGTCAACTTTATCAAATTGAATTTTCAAAAGAAAACGTGCGTCTATCGTCGCTGGGCTGGCTGAACTGGCTGCGTTAACTTAACGAGCCCCCTAATAAGATAATTGATAACCCGTATTCCGTATTCTTATGCTGCAACCACCACAAACGATTGCATCATATAACATGAAGATTTCTGAAATATTTGCATCTATTTTCAGATTCAGGAAAACATCTTTCACTTTATTAACAATAATCACTTATGTCACAGTCATTCTACTAGATTACATATCATCCATAAATTCACTGAGTATACCGCAACCTGAACCTGAAATTCTAACACAATCTTGGGAATACCTTCAAATAATTTCTGCAACAAAGCACCCTTTCACTTCTCATCAAAATGATATTCTACATGATTATTTACTCAATTTAATTGATTCAATAACTGGAAATATTCCTTATATCGAAATATCTTCAGATAAATTAAACAATCATACAATTTTCATTAATCAACATAACGTTTTTGATCCTTTAAACAATGATAATAGAATCATTTATTATGAATCTTCAAATATACTAGTTAAATTTCAAGGTTCAAATCCAAATTTAAAAGGTTTATTACTTTCATCACATTTTGATTCTGTTCCTACCTCATTTGGAACTACCGATGATGGTATGGGTATAGCTTCAATGCTTGCAATTTTACAAGAATTAGTTAATTCAGGTAAACAACCTTCAAGGACTATAATTTTCAATTTTAATAATAATGAAGAATTTGGTTTATTAGGTGCAGAATCTTTTATAAAACATAAATGGTTTAAAAATGTTGAATTCTTTATTAATTTAGAAGGTACAGGTGCTGGTGGTAGACCAATTCTTTTCAGAGGTACTGATAAATCTGTAATTGATTGGTTTAATTATGTTTCTAAACCTTTCGCAAATTCAATTTTTCAACAAGGTTTTAAATCTGGTTTTATTAGTTCTCAAACAGATTATCATGTTTATGAAGAAAATGGTTTACGTGGTTTAGATATTGCTTTTTATTTACCTCGTTCTCTATATCATACAATCAAAGATAGTATTAAATATACTTCTAAGGAATCTTTATGGATGATGACTCGTACAACTTTAGAAATATTACAAATTGTTGCAAATAATAATCAAAATTATGATTCTGATTTAAGTTTGGCATTATATTTTGATATTTTAAATCATTGGTTCTTTAGTATAAGTGTGGAAAAAATATTTATTTACAATGTTATACTACTCTGTGTTATTCCATTGATTATATTAGGTCTTTTAATTGTCGTTATAAAGAAGAAATCTTGGATTGTTGGTCCAAGAGGTTGGTTTAGATTCCCAGTAGCTGCAATATTATCATATTATGCAACGTTAATCTCAAAGAATTTTTTCTATCATTTAAACCCATTACTTGTCTCCACTAATTCAATTGCTTTAGGTATTTTCATTTTCTCAATTACAATTCTTATTAATTATTTGGTTTTAACGATTTCAAATAAGTTTACACCTGTTCATGATCAGAAATTGATGATTTTATTTGAAATCAATTTAGCTTCTTGGTTTGCATTAATATGGATCACTTACAAACAGAAAAATGAACTCAATATTGCTGGTTATTTTTTATCTATCTTATACATCTTAATATCAATATCAAGTATAATTGGCCTTTTAGGGATGATTTTCAGGAAATCAGAATGCTATGAAAATCCAAATGTTGTGGAATATGTTGACTCGCCTCCAGCTAACAATAATACAGACGATGCAGATAATCACTCTCATAATATCGTAGATGTTGAATCACAGGAAACCGAAGAAGCAGTTCATAATATAGATGATGAAAGAGAACCACTTTTATCAGAACCACCACTTGAATCAGAATCAAATACACCGGTTAATAACTATGAATATTACCTTCATAAATTAAAACATCAAGCTGTTAATAATTTCCAATATGATTGGTTATTACAGTTTCTTATTTTTGTACCAATTACTTTTTTCTTTATCTATTCGGATGGGAAATTGATTATCGATGCCTTATCAGATACAGTTTTACAAAATTCAACATACGATAAATCAGTTTGGGGAATACTTGCATCAATTGGAGTTTTCTCAGGTTTAATAATTGCACCATTCTCTCACAAGATTAGTTTCCTCGGTGTTCAGTTTTTAATTTTGCTTTCAATTGCTAGTGGAATAATAGCATATATATCTGATCCATATTCGATTGAACATCCAATAAAAGTCAGATTTGTACAAAATTTCAATATCAATAATAACAGTTCATATGCTACAGTTCTTGGGCGTGCTGATTACTTGAAAGATATTATTACTGAAGTACCTTACATTAATGAAGGTAATCTTACTGTTAAGAAATTGCCCAATGATGTTGAACAATTATCATATGAAGGTTTCAGACCTTGGTTAATTGATGGAACTGTATCTGACAATGATTTTAAAAATTATTTGAATATAAGTGTATTATCAAACACCAATATTGAATCAAATAACATTGAAAGATTTACACCTGTTGAAGGATTACTAAAGATTGATATAGTTGATGCAAGACAATGTTATTTAACATTCAATAATTCCAATCCTAAATTTAAGGCTCCAGTGAAAATGGTTACAGTTTTCAAAGATGGAAATAATTTGAAAACCGATGATTCACCAGTACCTAATGGTATGAGTAGAGATAAATATGGTAATTGGGTTTTCAAAATTATGAAAGGTATAGATCTTGTGGAATTACATAAATTGAAATGGCATAATTCCAGAACATCCGAGATGAATACGTTTTATGTTAAAATTCAATGGTTACCATTTTTATACGATAATGATGTTGAAATAATTGATAGTTTAGGTGTTAATGTTCAATGTTATTGGTCAGACTATGATGATATAGTTATAGTTGAAGGTAAACGAGAATCAAAAGTTCCAAATTTTATCGATATATTGAAGTTTACTAGAGAAAGTGTTACTTGGGAGAATTTGAGACCGGGAATAGTTGAGGGAAATGGATATGTTGAGATATGAAAAGTGTTTTTCTAAAAAAAGTGTGTAAAATCTAAGTATAGTATCTGTCGAAAATAACTGCGATAATCCAACTCGTAGATTATGGAGTAACAACAGCTATTCCAACACTAAGAATACCCACCTTAACTCTATTATTGTGCCCTAGTTCTCCCGTAATAACTTCACGGTTGTAGCTGGACGTGTCTACCATCGCGGTTAATCCCGGGATCGATCATATATCCGTTCGGAGATGTCCGAAAAACAATTCAATTCGCTTATAAAATCTCTTCAACTGGAAAAATCGATACTTTTTCCACACTGTCGGAGAATCACAACGGCTAAGTAATTCTAAAACAGAAATGATACTTCCGGTTAGTTTAAGATGAATGATGAAACGTTACCTTTAAAGAGAGATCAAATTGAATTAGTTTCAAAAGATGATGATTTTGCATCAAAATTTCGTAGATTACGAGCATGTGCGAGATGTCATAGACTTAAAATGAGATGTGTATTTGAGAATCCAACTTTCGAAAGTTGTACAAGATGCTTTAAATCAGGTCTTAGATGTTCACCTACTGATGATCCAACTTTACAATATGCTAAACTTAAACCACGTAAAAAATTTAAAATTGATAAGAATAAAAAGATTAAAGAATTACAGAGAGTTGTTGAAGAAGCTAATAATTATTTCGGAAAGAATTTAGAGATTAATGAAGATAAAGATTTAATGAATCAATTATTGAAATTACAGAGTAATTTATTTAAATGTCAGAAATATATTTCTCATATAATGAACAGTCAAAAGAATGATTTATCTGTGAATGTTACAAATTCTATTAAAGATGGTATAGTGAATAGGGTACCTAGTTTACCATGGATTGCAAATGATTGCAATGTTTTAAAAGAGTTGATTAAATTGGGTATAATAAGTGAAGAATTTATAAAGATTCGAATGGAAATTTTCCATGATAATTTTTACAAGTATTGGCCATGTATTTCATTCCCTGAGAAATATAATAATTATGAATGGTTAATAAATAATGAACCTTTAATTTTACTTGCAATGATTACAGTAACATGTTTAAATGAACCAGAATTACATGATACTTTATTATATTATCTTGAAGAGAAAATATCGATTCAAACAATGATTATTGGAGATTTATCTATTAGTTTAATTCAAGTTAATATAATACTTTCAATTTGGTGTTCACCACCACGTAAATGGGGTTTATTTAAACATCAAATGAATTTATTAATGGGATTAAACATTTCATTATGTTTAGATCTCGGTAATGAAATAAATAGGATTGATAATAACAATAATAATGTGAGTGATTCAATGAATGATGAATCGATTAGTAGGCAACAGATTCGATCATTTATGTCTGTTTATGCGTGTTGTGGGTCTCTTGGATTATCATTACCGAGATTTAAAGTTGTTAATTGGACACCAATTCATGAGAAATGTTTTAAAATTTTATTAATAGGTGAATCTAATGAATCTGATAAATTTTTATCATATTTTTGTAAATTAATTTCAATTGGTGAAGATATGTTTACTAAAATTTGTCCAAATGGTTTCCCCTTACCTGAAATGAATGATGATAAAGATTTACCGAAAGATAAAATAAAGGAATTAATGTTAAATTATGAGAATCAAATGTATTCAATTTTCAAAGAATTTAATAAACTAAATTGTTTAAAGAAATGTAAGAATCTTATATCAATAATTTACTACCAAATATTAATGACAATGTATGATTATATTGTTTGTCGAATATTATTTAAAAGGGATAAATTAGTTGAAATTTTCATTCAAACATTGAATAGATTAATAATTTCAAGTGAGAAATTAATTGAATCGTTTATTTCATTATGTAAAGAGACTAAAAATTTCCCAACTTTCTTCTATTATAGACCAATTCATGCAATTATATCATTAATTAGATCAAGGATACTAATCAAATTTTCTAAAATTGAATTTAAAATTAAAGTTAAAGTTGAAGAAAATTATTATAAAATTGATAAAATTTTACAAGAATTAAATTTAGAATCAAAGATTAGTTTTAAAATGAGTGAAATGTTATTTAAAACTTTTAAATGGATAGAAGTTTCAAATAAATTTAATGAAAATGGAGCAACGAATTCAATGGTTGAACTTTTAAAAGAATTAGGTAATGATGATGATGATGAAGATAATAATGAAATAAATGAGCAAATAGATTTTTTAGAAGAGTTTTATGATTATAATTATTATTTATCAACATTATCGAACCAATAATTATTATTTTTGAAAATTTCATCAGCTTGATTATAAGCTTGATAAATTAAATCTTCAGTTATATCACCAACTTCTAAATCATCGATTGAATCAATTATTTGATTATCTATATTTGATTGAGAAGATGGTGAAATTTGAATTAATTTCTTTAAATTTTGGTATCTTTCGAATTGATTTAAATTTATAGGTACAGGTATACTTTTTTTGAGATAAAAGAAAGATAAATGATTATTATAGTTTACTTTTAAAATTTCAGTTGGCTTTTCATGCGAGCTAAGACATGGACCTAATCTCATAATGTTTGTAGTATTATCGATAAGAGGGAGCAAGAAAGGGGAACGAACAATAAGGATGATGGAATGAAATTTGATTCTAATCATCAAATTCGCGGGTGAAACAAGGTTTTATCTGTTTCAGATTGATATAAGTGCCGCGAACTGTTTCAGATGGGTATGAAGAAGTGAGATTTGGATAATGTAACTCCGATATTGAGATCTTTCTAGGGAATGTGAGAGAACAAAGCATGTGTAGTAAGTATAGTGGTGGGGAGGGAAAAAAATGTATACCAAATAAGTGCGCTTGCTTATTAAGTATAAGTAAATAAATCATCGTACACTCCATCGGTTCTTGCGGTTATGGGTATGACAGTTATAGAAGGATCGGGTACTTATGAATATAGTAAGGATGCAAGTGGTTTAGGTTTAAAGGAGGAATCAAGGGAACCAATAAATGTTAATAAATATGGTGATATGAAAGATAGTGATAGTAAGAGAATGGATTCAGATAATCCACAGTTAAAGGAGAAGTTAGTTTATGCATTTAAATTGAATAGGAAGAAACAGATGGTATTAGAACGTATTAATAAATATTATAAGAAGTTGATGGAAGAACTTAAAACTCCTAGAGTTAAAGCATCTAATTGTGCATTAATGGTTATAAATTTTACTGAACAAGTTAAGGATCCACTAATACCAATGATTTGGGGTGAAACTAGTGATAATGAATTCAAGAGGAATGGAATAAAAAATCATAGTTTGAAAAATGTGCAAATTGATTATAATAATAATAGTAGTAGTAATGGATTTGTTGTATCTAATAAATCAGCAAGTGATGGGTGTTGTACAATTATGTAGGGAGTGATAATACATAAAACTATATATTATATATTATATGTTCAAGATTTAGAGAAAACTTGGTAAGCAGCTGTTTCAAATTCTTGGAACCCATTAATTGCTTCATCGTCGACAAAGGGGAAAAGCTGAGTTGCAAACATACCAGCGATACCATTTGAAGGGTCAATCCAATAATATAAATTTGGTAAGCCAGCCCAATTGTAACTATTTGAATTTCTACCAGTTGGTAGTTTAACCATTGTTTTATGGAAACTAGCAGTCCAGCCTTGTTGATCTTTTGTAAAATTATCGAAAACTGAAACTTGAAGAGATAAATCTGGTTGAGAAACTTGTAAATTATTTTCAATATAAACACCTTTTGGTAATAAATTTGAGAAAGAATAATTCTCAACAGTTTCAGGCTTTAAAATTTGTTTATTTGTAATCGGAGATTTACCATTATGTAGGAAGATTTCCAAGAATTTCATAAAATCGGTAATTGTACCATATAAACCATGACCACCAGGATAAAATTGAGGATTCTTCTGTAAAAGGTTGTATAAAGGTTTAAAATCGTTGATTGAATTACCACGAGAATGAATTTCAGTTGAATTTTCGAATTGTTTATCGAATTTCTGGAAAGTTAATGAAGGAGCATCAATAAGAGAGAAGATATTTTCTTTACAATAAGCATCCAAAGATTTATTGGTAATAGTTTCGATTATTTTACCTATCCAATCGATACTTGAACTATAATGCCATTTTGTACCTGGTTCGAAGATGAAAGGAGTTTTGAATTCATCCCAAGTTGATTTCAGTATATCCGCACCTAAACCTTTAGAGTGAAGTTTCGCGTAATGATGAGAGAAGAAAGAGTAAGAGAAACCAGCAGTGTGGGTTAGCAAATTTCTAATAGTTGGTTTATTTTGAGATTCAACTAAAATTGGATCATCGTTATCGTCGAAACCTGTTAATAGTTTGATATCGTTGATTTCGGGCAAGTATTTCTCGACAGGGTCATCGATTGAGGAGATTAAACCTTTCTCGACCAATTGTAGTAAAGCAGTTGTAGTGACAGCTTTTGTGCAGGAAAAGAATGCCAACACGGTGTCCTTGTCCACAGGTGTACCTTTCTCTGAATCTTTGACGCCGGCAGCGTTGACGTAGACGAGACCGTCGTCCCTGGTGACGACAGCCCCGAAAACGCATGGTAGCGTGTGTGCGTACTTGTGCAATATAGCGTCGAGTTTCTCGCTCATGGATGGATGGATTGTTGTTGGGAATTGCTTGCTACCTGAGCAGGCTGGCACCTGGACAGTGTGGGGGGAGGGTGTTGGTTTAAAGTTTATTTATAGTTAGCCAGCCAGCAGGCCAGCCAGCCAGCCAGCCAGCCAGTCGGCTAGCCGTTTAGCCGTTTAGCCGGTTAGAGTTGCTGTACCCCACCTGCTACCTGCACCCCTCATTGTGCGCTCTGCACCCCTCATGCACTGCGTGCTCCCCTCACCGGCTTCCGCCAAAGCCCCCGCACCCCCTACCCCCTCATTTCACTTCACTTCACTTCGCTTCCAGCTCCGCTTCCAGCTCCCGCACAAACGCGCGCCCTCTGCTGAGCCCCTTCAGAGCCCACTCGTGCCCGCGGCTCAGCTCCAGCGCCCGCAGGAAGTTCGCGACCCCCGCCCGCGCCCACGCGAGCGCCGCACGTGCAGGACCCTCCCCGTTCCGCTCGTTCCG
>JANIWQ010000180.1:0-11713 GCA_030555725.1 Pichia sp. yHMH446
AAACACTTATAACACATGGAAGAACTGAAATAGTCAAATTCTTAGGATATGATATAGATATGACACCAGTGAATAAGAGACCTACTGAAGTATCTGGAGGGAAAGAAAGAAGGTCTGGTTTTTGCTTTATAAAATGACACTCTTTTTTCTGTATCCTTTTTTCTGACCAGTTTGTTTCCACTGTCTTTAAATTCTGCTCTTTTCTTCCTTCTCTCTTCTCTCTCTTTTATTTCTTCCCTTCTTCTCTCAAGTTGAATTTACTCACCTCAGTCTTTCACTAACTAATCAACCAAAAATGCAATACTCTATCGTTTTATTCGCAGCAGCAGCTTTATCCGCTTCCGTTACCCACACTGCTTCCTCTACTGTCACTTCTACCATCACCTCATGTGATGAATCCGTCACTGACTGTCCAGCAAGACCAAAGAAGAACGACACCCACCCATCTGTCTCTGACAATGCAGCAGAAGGTTCTTTCGGTAACTACTATGCAGCAGGTGCAGCAGCTTTAGCAGCAGGTGCTTTATTAATGTAAGATTGCTTAATAAGTGGAAAATCAATTTTAAAACAAAAAACAACAATTTTATTTCAAAATTAAAATTCTCATTGATATCAACTCAATTCCTTTTCTTTGCTTATTAACCTTTCTTCATTAATTTGTGTACTTTTATATTTTATTATATTTTTTATTATTTTATAATATAATAAGCTTTAGCGCTCCCCCAAACAACAAACAATCAAACAAACAAACAGCATCCTGATGGTTGATCATCAGCGAAGCAATTGAATATCTCCGAAAGAGCTTTCAAACAAACAATTACAGTTGCTCGCTCAATGGCCTTATCTGTTGTTTATGGTCTACATAAAAATTTTCGTTTGCTACACCAGTGCACCAGAGTTCTACTATTTATCCTATATTACTCTACTCTTCAATCATATTAATGTAGAGGAACTTCCTCCACAACTCTCCAGCTTCAATAAGAATATTCTCAATATCACGATTAGATTTACGTGAATTATCGAGTAGATTCTCATTATGATTTTTCTCTAAACTGTTACAACTATCATTCTCATCTCTCGTTCCAACAAATGAATTCATCTCCCCAAAATCAGTTTTCAAACTCGATAATTTATTGAATAATGTTCGAATCTCGGCATGATCTAATTCTGTAATTGTAAATTCCTTACTTTTCAAAAATGCAAGACATATAAATATAATTTCAACATGAGGGTGAATCTTAGAGAATGGTAAATCAATTAAATTATTATTATCATCATCTTCAATACTTTCGTTCAAATTGAAATTATTCAGATCATTTGTCAAATCTTGGGAACTATATTCAACACTACTTAAAACTGGAGTTTTCTCACTTTGTTTACTTTTCAAAGTTAAAATCGACATCGATCTATCATGTTTACAATTTTGTTCACTATCTTCTTCTTCGATAACATCGATATCATCGATATTATCATCACACAAATTATCCATTGGATTCCAGAAAATATCTTCACCAATCAAGTTTCTCTCCTCATTACTCAAATTTCGTAATTCTGATAACTGAAATCCACTATTATCTTCACTTTTAACCCTATAACCTAGTATCATATCCCATGTACGACCACGATCATATCGGGACCATACTTTACTACCACAATATTTGAGCCACCATAATATCCAATCCCCACTTAAACAATCTTCTTCAGCTAAATAATTGTATAATTCAGGCATCAATTTCCTTAAACAAAATAAGAAGAATGAAATTCTATCTTTTATTAATCCTCCCCTTTTAGCTAATCCAGAATAATGTTTGAAATTAGTATAATCATCAATCTCTTCAACATCATTCAAAGTTATTCTCTCACCATTATCGAGGTTTGATTTATTATTCAAACCACAATTTTTATCATCATCATCATTACCATCTTTACTATCACTTCCATCTTTATTACCATCAGATTGTTCTGGTGAATGTAAAATTACTAAAACCATCCTTTCATAAATTTCAGCAAATGTCATTTGTTTAGATTCAATCGATAAATCACTTGTTTTAGTTGAAAAACTATTCAAACTATCCAATTCATTAAAATTAGATTCATTACTATATGTTGAACATGAACTTGTACTTGCACTTGAAGAAATATTATTATTACTAGTATTAGTAAATCTTTCAAATGAAAAATCATTTATATCTCTTAATTTGGTTCCATTTTTAGCAACATCATCACGTCCACATAAAACATAATTAGAATTAGGTAAAACAGGTATCCATTCAGCTAAACCTAATGCAATCCAAACTAATGATGAATTATAATGAATTATTCTACTCCATTTCCTTAAAAATTTTATAATTGCATATTCAATATTTTCGAAAATTTTATTCTGAATTTCAAATAATGCTTTCATTTCATTATTTAAAACTTTGGGTACATATTTCTCAGCAGATCTTAAATATTTCCTTAAATCAAATCTAATATCTTTAATAGGTATCTTATAATTCATTTCATCATCTTCATTATCTTCATCAATATCAATCTCAATATATGGATTTTGAACAAATGGATGAGTCTTTAATAATAAAGGCCAAATTTTATACCTTAAATTAGGTGGTAAACCAGATTGTCTAGCTAATAATGCTAATCCAGTTAGATTTTGTGATTTTAAAAATTTTAAACATAAATCAATTAATTCTGGTATATCAGAAATAGGTAATTTACCTGTATATCGCCTTCCTTGATATTTAGATGATGCACTTGACATCGCTAATGATGAATCTGTCGATGCAACATCATTGGTATAGTTGTTATTTGTAAACGTTGCTGAACTTGATTGTGTACTTGGACGTGTGAAAATCTCAAAACCATCCTCAAATTCTTTATTACTACTACTACTACCTACTGTTGAATGAGGTAGTGTCATCATGTAGTGAAATTTTTCAAAATTTGAAAGTTAACCTCTATTGAAGTCGACTTGTGAAAAAAATTATCCAATAGTAAAGATTTGCTTTTCTTGGTGATTTTGCTTCTTTTATTGGTTTTTATCTCCCGAAGTTATCAGTTGCTAATGCTAGATAATGACAAATGAATCAGAACACGAAAAATCTGTTCTGAATTTGTGTGAGAGAATCTTGCAGCTACTGAAGCAGGCAGCGGAATGGGAGGAGAGAGCGTTGGTGTCTACCAGGAAATGGGAGCAGTTTCAGCTGGAGAAAGAGACAAAGGAAGCAAGAAGTGGCGGGAAGGAATGGTGAATGCCAATCACTTGTGCACCCTGCTCCGCCATTCCTGAGACTCCTCCTGCCTCTGACACGCATCCAGGGTGACTCCACAGGTCGTCGCTGCTGCCGCTGCTGCCGCTGCTGTCGCTCTCGCCCGCCCGCGCCTGCTGCACAAGACCTCAAGCACCTGCAACTGCAGCTTCAGCAGCGGGGGGACTATCTTGTTATCTCCGTCGATCGGCCATTGACCGCCACCAAGGAGGCTCAGCCGGATCTGGGAAAATTTCACTGGTGTCGCCCCGCGGTATTGTGATTCACGTTGATGGAGCATCACCAAACTGGTCGGTTTAAGGTGGCAAATCGAATCGCCTTCCCTAGCAAAACAGCTGAAGTGTACTACTTTCCACCCGATGTCAACAGCCAGCTCTGAACTTCAGTTGATTCAGAAAGTTGAACTGCGATTTGCGCTCGCTGATACAACTGAAAAGTTTCAAAATTCACTAAACGTTTACCTTGCTCCACTTTTGCTGAAATTTGCTTCCAATGATCCTCAAGTTAGAGTACAGCTGGGCAAAACCATCAAATTCCTGTTGTCCAAATACAACTCAACTCCTGAACTAACTTTACCTGCAGTTGCATTGTTTGAACAGGTGCAAAATCCAAAACTAAATCCCGATCAAGATCCGTCAGTTGTGCAATCTTACACTTTGTTATTTTTATCCAAAGCTATTCCAAGGCTAACTTCTTCAGAAAAATTAAATATGTTTCAGAAATTGTTAAATGGAATTTCAAAAGTCAAATTCAATGTGGCAGCTAGATTGTTCAATATTTCTTGTAGGATACTCGTAGACTTGTCCGGAGACCCTGATTATTTGAAGAAAATGGCTCTAGATTTGAGTCAATTGAATGAAAAAGATACCTCTTTTGTTTCAGAAAAATTCTACAAGTTTATGCTCTTGAATCCAGTTCAAGCTCAGCCAAATGGGACTATTCCGAATAACATTTCTCAGCCAGGTTTAAGTCAAACTGATTGTTCATTTTTCTTATACTATGCTGGTGTAACTTTCAACAGTGCAACTTTATCTAATTACAAGATGTCCATTTTGAAAACTTTAGAGCTGATAGATTCGGAAAGTTTCAGAAAGGAAATGGCTCTAATTTGTGCAATTTCTGATAATGACTCAACCATATCTTCTTATGCTACAACATGCTTAAAGAGAATACAGTTGAATTACGAAGATAAAAATTTCATTGATACTTTGATCAATTTGTTCACAGGTAATGATTCCACTCAACCAGTGAAATCTATCTTACAAGAGAAAATTTTATCTATACTATGCAAGAGTAAAATTGCTACTGAAAGTGACTCAATTGAGAAAATATCAACGTTCGGTTTGAATTCTTCAAATACGAGATTGAAACAGGCAACTGTAGCATTCGTTAGATGGTTCACAACAGTTAACTCAATGACTTCAACTAGTGAAGAAACCTCGATTAAGATTGGAAATCAATTGAAACTTAATTTGTCAGATGTGTCCAGCGATCAAACAAACGCTAATAATCTAAATAACCGTAAATATCAATATGAGACTTTAGGTTTGTTACTCAAGAAATCTTCTGGACTCCTTGATGTTTCATACATTAGATTTCTTATTGATATGCTAAAATCTGATGATAAATCTCTTCACCCAACAATTATCGACTCCTTATTGGGATTAACTAATAGTTTATCACTATTGAATGATGCTCAAAAATCAAATTTGAAAACTTTCCTTTTAAGTATTTTCGAGAACTCTTCAACAAAGGGAACTCCATTCGACTACATCACTTCTCAAATCAGGTTTATTGCAATCAAATACAACAACGTACTTTATCCTTTCATTGATGCACAATCTAGAATCATCGATATTCTTGCTCAATCTCCCTTAGATAAAGTTGAGACAATCGAAGAAGCTAAAAAGGGACTTGATCCGTATTTGTTTTCGCTTAATAGCTTATCACAAGATATCGAGTTCCCTTCATTCCACACAATAGTGAAATACATTAATCAATATAAAGATATAATCAACATGGATGTTGCATTGACTTTTGCAGTACGTTGTTTGATAGTTAAATCAGTTAATACCATTGATACAATCATAACATTCGATGAACATTGGGAAACCAGGGTCGATAAGGCATTGGAAGTTGATTCTAATGTAAAGCAAGCTACAAGTGAAAATTTAGCACATTTTTGTGATGTTGATGGTGATTCCTTGAATAGATTCTCAGGTAGTTCTTTGGAAATTTTTTTGAATCTTGCTTTCCAGTATGTTTTGAAATCAAATAGTTTAACAATTTTGATGATTTTAACAAAAATCATAAGTTTATCTCCAAATTCTGTCATAGATTCTCTTTCTATTCATGTTGATAGCCTGTCAAATAGTGACATGTTGTATACATCAAGCGAAAGTGCTAAATATTTATCCCAACTGATTGGTATCATTGCAACTAGCGAGTCGTTGTCCAACTCCGAAATTACGAAATTAATTTCTTTCTTCTTGGAAAAGCAAGCAGTCGCAACATTGGGTTACATATTTGCAAGATTGGTATTACGTGAAAGATTTGAATTAATTGATGAAGATACTTTTAATCAGGTCTTGACTCTAGCTTATGAAGGATTGGATAATTCACGTACAAACCTCATCAGCTCATCTTTGGAATGTATCTCACAATTATCAATGTTTGGGTGCTTAGGACCCAAACTCAAATTAACCTCAAATATTGAAGAGATGAAGGACAGAATAACTGACAAGATCAGACCTTTAGTTCAGAAAAACTTAGACCCAGCCATCTACGCATGGGCTTATTTATCCTTATCTTATGAATTTCCTTCAGATTCTTTGGAATTAAATCCATATGAAGCAGTTTTATTCGAAACATATAATACAAAACAAATTGATAATTTATTTGTTAGTGGTGAAGCTTTGTCAATTTCATGTAATGGTTGGTCATCCAAGGTAATGCATAATAATCTTGATATTCCGTCGAAGAAGGTGAATCAGTTACCAACAACGAATAGATGTTCAGTGGTTCTTGATCAAATCCTCACCTATTGTAACAACACAAAACCTAGCCTTCGAAGGGCTTCCTGTATATGGTTACTTTCAATCGTTCAATTTTGTCAAGATCCTGTGATTGAAAAGCGTTTAAATCAAATTCAATATGCTTTTATGCGATTCTTATCTGATAGAGAAGAGATTATTCAAGATGCTGCATCAAGGGGTTTAAGTATTACTTATGAGAAAGGTGATAATGAAATCCAAGAGACCCTTGTCCATAATTTACTAAAATCTTTTACAGATTCTGATAAAACATCCAAGCAATTTATGAGTGGATATATTGATAGTGAAACTCAATTATTTGATGAAGGTGTAATGAATACAGGTAACGGTGAATCAATTTCAACTTACAAGGATGTTTTAAGTTTAGCTTCTGAGGTCGGTAATCCAAGTCTTGTTTACAAATTTATGTCTTTGGCGAAGAACTCTGCATTATGGTCATCCAAGAAAGGTATTGCTTTTGGTTTAAGTGCAATTCTGGACAAGGAGAAACTTGATAAGTTGTTAAAGGAGAATCCAAAGATTTCAAATCGTTTAATTCCTAAATTATTTAGATATAAACATGATCCTAGTCCAAGTATTTCTAGAACTATGAACAATATTTGGAATAGTTTGATTCTTGATAATAAACGAACTATTGATGATAATTTCGATATAATTTTGAAAGAACTTCTATCAGGAATGGGGAATCGTGAATGGCGTACACGGGAAGCTAGTACAGTGGCATTAAAAGAGCTTTTAACACAATGTGAGTTTTCTCGTTTTGAAAATCATTTGGAACAAATTTGGATGATGGCATTCCGTGCAATGGATGATATCAAAAGTTCAGTTAGGAAAGAAGGTACTTCATTGACAAGATTTTTAGCTAATACTATGGTTTTGAAATTGAATAATACTTCAAATATTGCAAATCAAGAATCTATTTTGAAACAACTTGTTCCTTTCTTTTTAGGTAATAATGGTTTACTTAGTGACTCTGAAGATGTTAAGAAATTTGCCTTTGATACTCTCATGAAACTTATATCTACTGCTTCCAATAGTTTGAAACCTTTTGTAGCTGATATTACAAAACAATTGATTTTACTCATGTCATCAGTTGAGCCACAAGCCATTAATTATTTAACTCTTAATGCTGATAAATATAATTTAAAAGTTGAAGATATTGATTCACAAAGAATAGGTATGATTGGAAGTTCACCAATGATGGAAGCTATTGAAAAACTAATGGATCTTTTGGATGAAACTACCATTAGTAAATTTATTGATGAACTTTCAGCAGCAGTTAAAGGATCGGTTGGTCTACCATCTAAAGTTGCAGGCTCAAAAGTTATTGTGAATTTATTATTGAGGAAGTTTTTCATTGTTGGAGCTTATGGTGATGCTCTTCTGAAAATTGGTTCTAGTCAGTTGAAGGATAGGAATGAAACTGTTGCTAAATCATACGCTATAGCATGTGGGTACTGTATTAGAATTTGTTCTGTAAAGAAAATAGAATCTTTTGGAAAGAAGTTAATTAAATATTATTTTGAGAAAAAATCAGATACAGATAATGATGAGAGACTACCGAAAATAGCTTCAATTGCTTGCGAAGCAGTATTAAATTTTGCTAATGATAAATTCTTGTCACATAGTTCACTACTTTTACCACTTGCTTTTATTGGTAAACATGATGAGCATAAAGAAATTGCTGAGAATTTTGAGAAAGTTTGGTCAGATTCAACAAGTTCTAGTGCAAATGCTATCCGATTGTATTTTAAAGAGATTGTTTCTTTGATTGAGCAACATATTAAAACTCAAAATTTCAGTCTTAGGAAAACAATTTATAGTTCAATTATTGAGATAATAACAGCTTTAGATACAAGGATAAATGATCTTAATCCAACAGATATTCTCAAGTTATATGATCTAATTTTAGAGTCATTAACAGGAAGAATATATGATGGAAAGGAGCAGCTTTTAAATTCTTTAGTTAAACTATCAACTAAATCTGTTAAATTTTTGTCAAACAATGATGACCTATATTCAAGAGTTGAGTCAAGGATTGTTAATGAGGCGAATAGGAAAAATAAAAAATACCGTAAGTATAGTATTTTTGCATTAGGTGATTTTTTGTATACATTCAATGAAAAATCTCAACTTTATGATACCTATCTTGAACTTATTGAATCTTTAGTTGATCCTGTATCACAAGATAGCGAAGATGAAGTATCTGATGATGATAAAATGGATGTTGATTCTAATAAGGTAATTTCATTTACACAAATTGAATTATCTCAAAGGGCAATACTCAATGCTATTCATTCTATTTCTGATAACAGTGTAATTAACATATCAGTTTTACGTTTTGTTTTCGATCATACGTCAAAACTTATTAGAAACACAAATGTCGATTGGTTAGCAAGCTCTGATAATAAATTTAAATACAAACAAAACTTGTTAGCTATAATTACCCAATTAGTTGAATTGAACAAAGATAATGCGGTGAAGAATTGTGATATTGAATGGTATATTGAGAATATTTATCAATTATGGAAGTTATGTAAAGAGTTAACAGGTACAGATGATAATTTACAGGCTATATTAGTTGGCTTTACGAGACTGACAGGAAAGATTATGCGAGAGATTAAATTAGATAAAGAACAGCTGGATGATTGTATGATGACACTCAAAATGTTGAAATCTAATAATGTCAATTCTGTGATTACAATAGAATGTGACAAGGTTTTACAGCAATTTGTATAAAAGTGTTAAAAATGTATAACATGAGAAAAAGTTTAATTTAAAAAATAACTCACGTATTTAGTAGTACAAAATTTATATATTACATACCACCTCTAAGTCTAAGGACCAAGTGAAGAGTCGATTCCTTCTGAATGTTGTAGTCGGATAAGGTTCTACCGTCTTCTAATTGCTTACCAGCAAAAATCAATCTCTGTTGGTCTGGTGGGATACCTTCCTTATCTTGAATCTTCTGCTTCACATTGTCGATAGTGTCGGAGGATTCAACTTCAAGAGTGATAGTCTTACCAGTTAAGGTCTTCACAAAGATTTGCATACCACCTCTTAATCTCAAAACCAAGTGAAGAGTTGACTCCTTCTGGATGTTGTAGTCGGATAAGGTTCTACCATCTTCTAATTGCTTACCAGCAAAGATTAATCTCTGTTGGTCTGGTGGGATACCTTCTTTATCTTGAATCTTCTGCTTGACATTGTCAATAGTGTCAGAAGATTCGACTTCAAGAGTGATAGTCTTACCAGTTAAGGTCTTCACAAAGATTTGCATACCACCTCTAAGTCTAAGGACTAAATGGAGAGTTGATTCCTTCTGGATGTTGTAGTCGGATAAGGTTCTACCGTCTTCTAATTGCTTACCAGCAAAAATCAATCTCTGTTGGTCTGGTGGGATACCTTCCTTATCTTGAATCTTCTGCTTCACATTGTCGATAGTGTCGGAGGATTCAACTTCAAGAGTGATAGTCTTACCAGTCAAAGTTTTCACAAAGATTTGCATACCACCTCTTAATCTCAAAACCAAGTGTAGAGTTGATTCCTTCTGGATGTTGTAGTCGGATAAGGTTCTACCGTCTTCTAATTGCTTACCAGCAAAAATCAATCTCTGTTGGTCTGGTGGGATACCTTCCTTATCTTGAATCTTCTGCTTCACATTGTCAATAGTGTCAGAAGATTCGACTTCAAGAGTGATGGTCTTACCAGTTAAGGTCTTCACAAAAATTTGCATACCACCTCTTAATCTCAAAACCAAGTGAAGAGTTGACTCCTTCTGGATGTTGTAGTCGGATAAGGTTCTACCGTCTTCTAATTGTTTACCAGCAAAAATCAATCTCTGCTGGTCTGGTGGAATACCTTCCTTATCCTGAATCTTTTGCTTCACATTGTCGATAGTGTCGGAGGATTCAACCTCAAGGGTGATAGTCTTACCGGTTAAAGTCTTGACGAAAATCTGCATAGCGTAAATAGTTTGTAGTGTAGTTGTAGTGTAAGTGTAAGTGTTTGTTGTGCCTTCGGCTTACCGTTGCTGCAGAAGCTGCAAGAAGAGCAACACCAGCAGAAGAAGAGCAACACAGGAGAAAAGCAGCCAGGGTGGCAAACGGGGGCAAACGGAGACACACCTGCGCAGCCGGGCTGTGGCGCCACGAGCCACGAGCCCCGCGCGATAAGCGGAAGCGACAAAGAAGGCGCTCGAACTCGGAGTTCGCCGCGCGGCGGGGGCGCAGACACAGAGAGAAACACACAGATTACACTTGCTGCTACAGAATATACACCTACACCTACACCTACACATGCACACCCACACCACACAGGACGCCTACATCGTCTCCCGCAGGGTGCTGATGCTGCTCATGACGCTCTGGTTGTACCCGCCGTAGGCCTTCTCCGTGTCCGGCCGTTTGGCGAACCTGCTGCCCACAACGCTCGCAGCATCCTTGGACGCGGCACCCGTGAAGACTGACCACACACTAAAACCTATCTGTATCAAAAGTAGTCCAAACACCGACCATATCACACCGAGGATCCTCTTCCCCGGAGCGAAGGTCAGGATATTCATTGTCATCACGTTCCCCAGCGATTGTAAGTTTTGCATCACCAACATCACCCACGTGATCGCAATGCAGTGAGTAATAAAGAGGACCATTTCAACAGCTATTATTGACAATAACACAATGGTTTGTCCTGGCAAAAAGATAATCATATGGTATACTTGGAAAAGCAGAAGGAGAAGCAATCCGACAAGCTCAACAATGAAAATCCTATATTTAGTTGCCTTCCTCTGTATACTATGCGTTATGTCAAAGAGATTAAGTTCAGCACCCGATGTGCTATTTTGATTACTTGTAACGGAAAAAGATGGGACTAGGGTTGCATACTCGTCTCTCATATCAGATGTGTAACCACAACTCGACCCATAGGTTGTATCCTTTTTACCACCAAAATCCAAACAAACACCTTGAAATCCTATTCTCATTGAAAAATCAACAATCTTGTTATTATCATGTTGTTGCATATATTGAGGATCTAGAAGAGTAGAGATTTCATTTGTTTCGTTATATTTCAAATCTGTCAAATAAAGGTTCCTATATGCGCTAGAGTTATGCGTCGTGCAGCTCATTACAAAGAAAACCATAATAATATTCACAATTGTGACAATTGCACATGCCAATTTTGGTGCCTTTTTGATTGTTAGTAGTCCACAAGATAAAAGCATCTTGGTTTTGTATGTGAGAGTGTGAAGAAATTCGAAATTGTGAAATCTAGAGTAAGTAATTTTTTCTTTTCATTTTTTTAATTTGCTTCCCCATTTTACTCTACAAATACTGGGTTGCCCGTTAGTTTTATAATCTGCGCATTCCAACACGTTGACGATTCTGAAACAGTTGT
>JANIWQ010000181.1:0-11621 GCA_030555725.1 Pichia sp. yHMH446
GAGCGAGGGAACAGAGCCAGCCAAATCTACGCACGAGTTGAAGGGGAGACCCAAACAGAGGCCTGTGTGCACCACCATAAAAAAATGTCAGGGGGGGAATAGCACACGCATGGGTAGTACTGGGGGGGGGGCGCCGTGACAGCGCCCCCACAACGACGGGCCCCCCAACGGAGGGGGGGGATGGCCCCCCCCCCCCCCCCCAATCGAGCACTCCAAGTGATGGTGAAATTATTGAGATACTTCCTGACCTTGATTCAATTGTTTCTGTTATTCCACAGTCTCGACCACTTAGTGAAGTCGATTTCCCTGGTCAACCACGTTTCAAATTTCCAAAATGTGCTAATACTGGTGAACCAGCGCAATCCCATACGCCAGGTGGTTTTAGCAACACCTTCTATTTGACTGGTAAAGTCTTTCTTGCCTTGAACACAGTTCATAGAGCGATGGTTGCAGATGCTCTCGGAACACTACCGAATAATATACGAGCAGCCTACATGAGTCCTGCTGCAAATTTTTGGAGAAGCGCGGTGGAGAAGGAACTCCAAGCGCATGTTGCGAACAACACTTGGGCACTGGTCCCACTTCCACATGGTCGAAGACCGATTGGATGTCGTTGGGTGTTTACAATTAAAGATGCTGCCAGCCCACCCCTGTACAAGGCACGATTGGTGGCCCAGGGTTTTCGTCAAATTCATGGTATTGATTATGGGGAAACCTTCAGTCCAGTGGTTCGATATGAAAGTATTAGAGTTCTTCTCGCTTTGGCAGCTCAGTTCAATTTGTCAATTCACCAAATGGATGTTACAACGGCCTTTTTGAATGGTGATTTGGAGGAAGAAATTTATATGCAGGTTCCTGATGGTGTCAAGTCTCCTCCTGAGTTGGTCTGTAAACTTAACAAAAGTTTATATGGTTTAAAGCAAGCACCGTTGTGTTGGAACACGAAAATCAATTCTGTTTTATTGAAACAAGGCTTTTCTAGATCTTCTGTTGAATTTGGCATATACTCCAAGAAAGTAGGTTCACATGTTGTTCTTGTTGCGCTGTATGTTGATGATTTGCTTATTCTTTCTAACCAGGATCACTTAATTAATCAAGTGAAGACTGCGTTAGGTTCCTGTTTTAAGATGAAAGATTTAGGCCTCGTGTCTATGTTTTTGGGTATGGAAGTTTGTCAATCTTCAAACAAAGTGTCTCTTCATCTTGAACATTATCTTACAAACATGCTCCAAGATTTCAAAATGTCTGACTGCAATTCCGTTACTACACCACTTCCCACGAATTTTGATATGGTGCCTAATGGTAATGTTCTCTCCCCCTCAGACGCATCAGAGTATCGGAAACTGGTGGGGAAGTTGCTGTTTGCTTCCAATACTGTGAGGTTTGACTTGGCTTATGCATCTTCGGTGTTATCACGGTTTATCCGAGAACCACATACAAACCACATGGCTGCTGCAAAACATGTTTTGAGTTACATTAAGGGTACTTTAAATTTAGGTTTAAGTTACAGGAAACAAGAGAGGTGTGATTTGATAGCTTATTGTGATGCTGACTGGGCTCAAGACAAGATTGATAGAAAGTCTGTTACAGGATATGTATTTACTTTGAGTGGAGCTGCAATTACTTGGAAGTCCACAAAACAAACTACCGTTGCTCAATCTTCCAGTGAGGCTGAATATATGGCATTAGGTGAAGCAGTAAAGGAAACGTTGTGGTTGAAGCAGCTGTTACTACAGATTGGATTGAATACTACAGATTGGATTGAATGCTAAGAAAGCAGTAGTAATCTATGAAGACAACCAAGGTGCTATTGCTCTATCTACACATCCAGCTCACCATAGTAGAACCAAACACATAGATATCAAGCATCATTTCATTAGAGATCATGTGCAACGAAAGGACTGTGTGATTGAGCCAATCCGCACTGACGAGATGGTCGCGGATCTACTGACTAAAAATTTAGGCAGAGTGAAGTTCTCGAAGTTTGTAAAAGGAGGTGGAATGGAAAAGATTTGACCCATGAGAAATACTTCTATATAGTAGAGACTATTTAGATCATGGTGGGGTGTTGAGATGAAACCCTGTGTTTTATCTTGTGATCTAAAATGAAGGAGCGAGGAAAACAGAAAGTATATGAGTGAGCAAGACGTTTACATGCAGGTACAAGCTAGAATAGCTGGTAGCCAACAAGCTTCTCTACAATAGCAGCATTTCATATCCAACCATTAGAAGTAAAAAAGTTCCGAATAATGACAGTAACTACTTCGTTTAATACCCCTTGGTTTATTCCTTTATTGTCAAATATTTGAACCCCAACTTTTTTTGAATTGTTTCAAAAAATAGTCGTATAAATCGCAGTGTTTGAATGTGGTGCCGTGTCTTTCAATATCGGAGTGTCTCAATTATACAGTTGAAAACTTTTAAGTTTATTGATCATGAAAGCTGGAAGCTTTAAATAATTTACGCGTCACGTCTGGTTGAGCCGCTCGATTTTACGCGTGTTGCCTTTGCCTAAAACGTGCAATTTTTGGAACAAAAAGGGCTGAGCCTCCTAAGAAACGTACCTCCTGAAAGTGTGAAAATCGAAAATTTGACCCGTTTCACATTTTTAAAAACTGCAACTTTTTACGTTTAAACCGCTGATTACGAAACAGTTATTTATATTTATGTAGCTGTTTTACTCGTTGTGTTATAGCTGTTTCAAAAAACTGAGTTTTCAAAAATGGGGTTGAAAGCGCGCCGCAAGATTTTTACTATGAGAATTTTCCCACAGTGCTAGAATTCATAGTTTTGATTACCTGTTTTAATTTGACCTGAATGATATTAAGGTGCTAGTTTATGTTTTGATTCCCGAAGAATTAATTATTCAGACAAGGGGGTTAAGACCTAAGAATATAATGGCCACCACAAAACTTCTTTAGGCGTTGTTCGGGTGTTGAAGAATTATTGCAGGCACACAGTTTGATGACTATGAATGAGTTGAATGGGACCGATTATGGTTATTCACACGAGTCTAACTTTGAGAACTCTGCTGACCTAATAGAACTAGCAGATTTACCATACGATCAAGATGGTGACATACTGACCATACTTTCTGAAGATGATGATCCCCAAAGCAAGACCATGTAAAATAACTAGAATCTAATATTTGGCAAAAATGCAGAGGCAATCATGTGGTCTTAGATGCTTGCCATAATATATCAGAATATATTGTACCTCAGATTTTGAGTTCCAAAACAGATGGCGTAATTTCAACATTGTGAAAGAATTATTTAAAAATGCATGAAGGGCGGCATGACATATTAAGATTGAAATGATCTATTGATAGCACTGTATGAATCATTTCCTGCTAATGAGGGAGACAGAGAAATTCGGCAAATAGTGAAGAGAGTAATAAATCAGAATAATTTTAGTGGAGGAGTTGCAACATAACAATATTGCCCTTGTCTCATGACTAATTATGACGATGATTTGGCTGAAGCTATGTCTTGCCCAACTTGTTCTAGATCTCATGATAAAAAAAACACTCTTCCGCTCATCAGACCTTCTGCAAGATTCATCCACAAGTTTGAAAATAAGCAAATACTGGATAAAATTCTACAGTCAAGAAACAGATCTCAAAATAAAACTTTCTTGGATGCTATTGCAAAAGGTAATCTTTTTTAGGGCTCTCACTTCTTGAAGAAAGACTAAAGACAGAACGGATGCGGGAATTGGGAAGCATGTTGAGGTGGTTTATTTGAATCTGGGCTTAGTTGCAGATGGTGTTAATATTAGAGGACAAGGATATAAAGGTATCTTTCCAACAATTTTACAGATTACAGACGAAACAAGAATTTGCTCATATTGCTATGGCTATTTAAACTGTGACCAATTCGCCGGATATCTTGAGTTAATGTTGACCCCACTAGTAAAAGAACTAAATGAATTGTCGAAAACAGGTTTGAATCTGAAAGCCCACGGGAAACATTATCTAGTGAAAATCCGAGTCATCTCTATCACTGGTGACATACTTGCGGTGAATCAGGTGACTGAAACTCTAGCCCCAACAGCCAAGTTTCCGTGTGCATATTGCAAGCTTGAGTCGCTAAACAATAGAATGCTTTTTTTGAAAAGAGAAGGCGCTTTTTGTACTACTGAAACAAGATAAGCAAGGAAGCGTACATGGGATATGGTAAGTCAAAGATGAATACTTGGGTATGATTGAAGCTGGTAATTTTAGAGGTTCCCAGCAAACAGAAACAACAGGATGGCAAGTCAAGGCCGAATCTTTTGTTTCAAAACTCCACAAGGGAGGTCGATCTTGGGATAGTGTTGCATGTGACTATATGCATATGGTCTTTGAAAATATATTCGGCAAGTTTATGGCTGAATTAATTGGATGTAATCATTTTGGGAAATTGGATCCTATTTTATGCAATTCGTTCAAAACTTGCAAGTAACAATTTTACGTGAAATGATTGCAAAAGCTATGTATGTAAAGGGGGGAAGCTGCAAGGAATTTGTATGCTACCGGAGCTAAAAAGACGACAATAAAGGCAACTGATCAAAGAACAGTTATGTACAGTTATGAACGCTTTTACTGCATTCTTTACGTTTTTATACGAGATTAATGATCACACGGATAGTGAGGTCGTTGATACTACTCCTATACCTAACACAACTTCAGTTTCAGTAAGTAATCATGCAAATGATGGGACATTCTCTAGCTTCATACAGACTGATACATCTCAGTTGGACTTGAGCCAAAATGGTGGTGTTTTGGTTGGGGCAGTGACAATTAAAAAAGTTCAGTATAACAAATTCAAGTACCTGTTATTCGTGTTTGGATTACTCCTTTGATAATCAAACATCCGCTAGCTGTGGGGCATCAACTTTAGTGAACTATGATACAGATAATACGTGTCATACAATAGCTAAAGCCGCAAAAGACCAGCTAAGATAAGATGGGGTAAAGCTTTTTCGAGAGATTTGTTTTATGTTGATGGAAATGAGCCCTATGATATCAGTAGGTGTGTCGAAAGTTTGTATTACATCTAACAATAAGTGAATCTCATGAAAGAGAATTATATTCGCCTTATGGAAGAGCATCAACTGAAAAGCGAACTGAAATTATGTGAGTTTCTAGAAACTATGTTTCGGTTGTCGGCGCATCCGGTTGTACATATGTTAGATAAATGGATCTATTTTAGTAATTTTAGTGATAACTTCTGTTCTGTTACAAAGCACAAACGAGTGAACCGCAAGGCTTCACCATGTTTTTCACTCGTTAAAACGCTGGATAAACGTGGGAATGCAATTCTTATCAATGATATGTTAGAACAAGTAAATATTGGCATTTGCCCAACATTTCAGCTACCAAGTCGAAGAAAACAGAAAAATGTAAATTCCCATGTGATTGTCAGCTTTTTAGAAAATACTTTCCATTGAGCACTTCCTTTATCATAAGAGAATCGAAAAGCTCAATTTGCATTGAAAATCGAAAAGCTCAATTTGAATTGAATTAGTGAAAAGCTCAATTTGAATTGAAATAGTGTCAACCTTGCTTTCAAGGAATATCAGTTTGCAAAATATAGAGGTGAAAGCAAAGAATGGATATTCATTGAAATCTCTTCAATGTTTTGCTTTGACCATGAAGGTACAAGGGAGTATCTTATTTATCTTTAAAGCTATTGGGAGAAGATTCAAGTGGCATAAAACTAAGCGGTTTGCTTGAATTTTGTTTAGCTTCTTATGTCGACCGACCAGAAACAGCTGAGTTGAAACACCTATTCATCCAAGATGGTAATAAAATTCACGGTTTATCTACCCTAAAAAATGGCTTTATCTTAGACAAAACTATGGAATATCATGGCTCAAATCTTCGCATCAGTCTTCTGCCACTGTCCAAGTTCTCACTTTCTAGTAACTTTTCAAACATCGCTGCATGGTCCTGCATAAACTTCGTTTCCACTAAATTGTTTTGAAATTTAGTTACTTGAGACATAGTTGGATCTCTTTTCATTGAGACCAAGGAACCAAATTGTTCCTTATAAAAATAAGCCAGCTTGCCTTGTTCACTAATCTTCTTGTACTCCTGCTTCTTCTGATCCAACCCCTCTGCTACTTTTGTCCAGTTCAGCTTACATTCAACATCCAAATTTCACTCGCCCAAGTTCCTTCGACCATCTTAAACCTTTTTGACAAATGTGAAGATTTTAAATATTCGAATACACACATCGTATGCAACTATCTTTACAGCAATGTCAAAACAACCTTGTGTAAGAATAACATTTTCAAGAACTTCATTATAATAAAAAGAGAGAGTTCATGATTTTAAGAAAGATTATTATGTTTTAGTTCACCGTGAAGTATTTGGTTTCAATCCAAATTCTGTTAATATTGAACCATTGTTGTTAAAATTCAGCCGGTTTATCATGATCCTTTTCACAGACCGTGAAAAAATATGCTTTCGAGATCGAATTAGCAAGAAAAGATAGAAAACTCAATAATCAACTGTTGGCTCATAGGCTCTGCTTTCTCATCTTACCAGGAAGAGTTTGAGCCAAAAATCTGCGATACAACCTCATTTTTAGTGTAGCTTACTTACTCTTTTTTCAAACTAAAAGTTTCAACGTAAGATTACGAAGAACTCTTTGAACCAATGCATATCTAAAAAAAACCAATAGAGATGACAAAAAATCTCCGAGACGGGGAATTGAACCCCGGTCTCCCGCGTGACAAGCGGAAATTCTAGCCACTAAACTATCTCGGATCGATGCGCAAGCCCGGAATCGAACCAGGGGCTCAACGATGGCAACGTTGAATTTTACCACTAAACTACTTGCGCTTGTTTTTGTTTGTTACAGATACTGTCACACGGCTCGGCCAAGCATGGCTCGACCAATCATAGCGAGTATTTCTATTTTTATCAGTTTCCAGAACGTTCTATAAACCCGTTGCCATCGACAACCATGCTCTATATAAACAACCACCCAAACCCTGTCGTCAGTAGATACTCTATAAACTGTATAGAGAATAACGAACATTGTAGCAGCTTAGGATCGGTAGCATCTGTTTGTAAATGTTGTTTTGTTTATACTGCAGAGGATCTTTCTAGCGTTACACCGACTCCATACCCGCAAAATCACCCAATATGGTACCAACAGGTAATCGTAGAGTCACCAGAAGCCAACTGGCTTCACATACAGACATTCCCCCGATGAAGCTCAAGCAGATCCCCTTAGCACCCACTACCCAGCCCATTTGCCACCCAAGAAAAATAACTACAATTACCTGTTGAAGTGTAAGTATTCTTGAATTGAATTCCATTTTTAAGATAGATAATTATTGACTTGATTGTTATAAAAAGAAACATAAAAGAAAACTATAAAACTAAGGAAGACCAGTTAAAGAAAGCGGAAACTGTGTCTTCTTATATAGATGAGACTATGTCCAGTATATGAGGCATAGTATATAGTATATGAGTCATAGTATGTAGTATATGAGTCATAGTATGTAGTATATGAGTCATAGTATGTAGTATATGAGTCATAGTGAATAACAAGTCACATGATGTCATGTTTAGATCACTATCTCAACAAGATCACTATCTCAACACCCTACCATGATCTAAACATTTGTCATACCTATCATTTGGACAAAAACTTTAAACTTTAGACGGTGTAGGCTCTTGGTGAACATATCTGCAGCCATATCTTCTGTTCAAGCATATTCTAGTTTGAACGCGTTCTCAGCTAGATGATTACAAACAAAGTGATGCCGAATATCAATATGTTTTGTCCGTTGGTGGTGAACTGGGTGATCAGTTAACATTTTACAGCCTTCGTTGTCTTCATAGATAATGGGACATGAATTAAACTTCAGACCAACATGTTGTAGCAATTGTTTTAGCCATAGTAGTTCCTTCACCGTATCACCGAGAGCCATATATTCCGCTTCTGTTGATGAAAGTGCCACAGTTTGTTGCTTCTTGGACTTCCAAGTTACTGCAGCGCCAGCCAGCATAAACACATAACCGGTGATAGATTTTCTGTCAGCCTTATCACCAGCCCAGTCAGAATCACTGTATCCATGCAACTGGAAAGTAGCGGTTTTCCTATAGATCAAACCAAGATCTAACGTACCTTTAATATACCTCAACACATGTTTTGCAGCAGCAAGATGGTTAGCACGGGGGTCTTTTAAAAATCGGGATAAAGTAGAAGCAGCGTATGCTAGATCAGGGCGACAAGTGTTTGCCGCAAACAATAATTTCCCTACCATACTCCGAAAACGGGTGATTTCTGCATCAGAGAGAACATCTTGAGAAGTAAAGTCAGTGCCAGAGGCAAACGGTGTAGCGACAGCATTGCAGTCCGTCATGGAAAAATCTGCTAATACCCCAGAAAGATAACGTTGTAATTGAACACTAACAGTGTCAACTGTTTGACTGATCTGCATACCTAAAAACGTTTTAACTGTGCCAAGATCTTTCATCTGATAGTGGGAGGAAAGAAGGTTCTTTACATTCTGTATGTCTGCAGAGATACTAGAGCAAATTAAGAGATCATCAACATATAATGCAACAACAAGAATATTTGTGGCATTCACTTTTGTATAGATACCAAACTCGCTGATGGATCGCTTGAATCCAGCAGATAACAGTACTTTGTTGATGGCTTTGTTCCAACAGAGAAGTGCCTGTTTGAGACTGTAAAGACTCTTGTTCAGTTTGCAGACAGTACCGGCAGGAGCAGCAATATCATCAGGGATCTTCTTATATATTTCTTCATCAAGAATACCATTCAAAAATGCGGTTGACATATCTATCTGGTGAATCATCAAGCTAAATTGGGCCGATAGCGCGAGAACAATTTGGATACTTTCATAGCACACAACTTGGCTAAATGTTTCAAAGTAGTCGAGGCCATACACCTGGCGGAAGCCTTGAGCAACAAGTCGGGCTTTATAAGTAGAAGGAGTGGTTGAGTCATTAATGGTGAAGACTCAACGGCAGCCTATAGCACGACGGCCAGCAGAAGTACCACAAAGTTCCAGGTATCTTATTGGGAGTGAGCTGTCAGCTCATTTTTAATAGCGGCTTCCCAACATACCCGATCAGGATATTGGATGGGTTGTTGAAATGTGTTAGGTAGGCCAGGATTGGATGAAACAACAGAGAAGGCAAGTGATACAGCATTGTGGCTTAAGAAAGATTGTTCAGCAGCAGTCAGGTGCATTCTTTTAGCACCCTGGCGCTCGGGAAATTTAAGAAATAATAGCATTGATAGTGGGGTGATGCCTCAGCAATTGCGGGCCATGTCTATCCAGGGACATGTTCCATAAATGTGTATAAATAACCTTTCGAGGGGACCACTCTAATGGAGGGTTAGTGTTGGAGAGTGAAGCAGAGATTAGTGTGAAACAGTCTCTATTAACAATCTTTACCATACCTGTTCCTGGCCCATCATACGGATCTACAGTATAACTAGAACGAGCGCATTTAATTGTAACTAAGATCCAACACATCAGGGTTGATTTTTTTTTTAACAACATAAAGTGTTTAATTACTAATTATATACAAGGACTATTATAGAATTGTTCATCAGAGATATAATTTGAACAGTGTAAATGTTTACAGTGTTTTGCAAGTAATCAACTGCTTCAGTGTATCGACTATGTTCGTAGTTAGTGTAGATAATAGACATCAGAGAAAAAATAAAGAACAATGTGGTTTATGATGCCAATAACATAGTTTGAGGTGTCAAAAGAAAAAGAAAAAGAAGGAAAAAGAACGTTGAAGGGTGGAGGGTGGTTCATTGGAACGAATCAATTGTGGAATATTTGATAAGCAGGTTTTGAAGAACATCGGTGTTCCAAGTGAATCTGTTGTGCTCGTTTCTATACATAGCACAGAAGTTCCTCACACAGTAGACTAAGAAACCAATAAATTTAGAGAATTCTGTATACTTTTTGGTATCCTGAGGGCAAATTAAGAATATTAAGTTGGGTGGGAGAACGCCTTTAGTAAAAAATTGGTAAATTTTGGCTGCTATTCGACAGTTGTGAATTGTATGACAAAGAGGTGATAAAGGTAGGGTAGCTTCGGAACAAAGAACACAAGGGTCATAGAATGTACCGTTTAATAAGCCTGTATTAAGGGCATTGAGATAATAAGGTGACTCGAGGCTAGTGGTCATACAAGGTCCCAGTTGTTTGAAGAAACGTTTCCACGTTCCTTGTAGGCCTGCAGAATCGTTTAGCCATGTTTTGGCTGTTACCTCAATGTATTTTTTGTGATTGTGATAGGTGTATGAGAGATGATGAAATTGAAGGAAGTCGATTGGTTTTTTGGAGCTACTGAATGCAGGTTGCATCAGTGTTTGGTTCACGGGATCATAATCAGGGTGGGAAGTGGGACTATAAATTATGTTGAGGAGGTCTTGTGGTTGACCATTTTTCTGTAGGCCAAAATCTTTTGTTTTCACGATAGAGAACCATGGAGTGAGATATGCTTTTAAAGGCAGATATGGAGGCTGATGTCGTACAAGGGGGAAGTTCAAAATTTGATCATTTGGTAATGAGAGGAATTCTGGAGGGTATGTTGGTCCTAAAGGGGGTGGAATTATGTGTTGTTGCAGGAATTCTGCCTCTTGAGAGCGTATAGTCGCCGCATGGTGTTCCCTATGGTGGTTTCGAAATTTTTGGCTATAGTTTAGGTTGAAGGTTGGTCAGGATCGACTAAAGACGACATGTTTCAAGGAGTGGCTAGGTAGAGGAGATGTTGTCAAATAAAACATCCAAGTTTGAAATTGATTGATGGAGGTGAGTGTAGAGATGTCGGGTGTCACGGTGAAGATGGGTTGGTTGTCTCTTACGGATTCCGTAACTCGGTTGACAAGTAAGGAATATGAGTGGGATAATAACTCTTGCTCCGTTACTTTAATTTGAAGAAGGATCCGTAGGAGAACTGGGAAATGCGGATGGTTGGATGTGGTTAGATGACTTTTAAAGAGGTAAAGTAAGAAGTGGGCTCTTCTACCTTGGAGTTGTCTGTCAAGATCGATTAGACCAAAACCACCTTGTGACCTTGGAATATGCCATAGTTGACACTGTTGGGGTATGTTAGGATATGTACTCTTAAGAAGCATATTTTTTAATCGGTCTAAAAAGTGCTTCAAAAGGTCGGGAGGAATTGGGTGATGCTGGTCGTGGAAGTATATGGTGGAAAAAATGTATGTATTGATTCCCAATATGATAATATGAATGGGGAGGTCGAGAAAAAGGATGCGTTGAGTTCTGGAATGTAGTTGATTGAGTTTTGTTTCCCAGTCTATGTGTAGGAGAGGGATTCCAAGGTATGTTGGATTATCTGCAATTGATTTAACCTCGATGTTTAGGATGGAGCTATTACTCAAACGTCGTATTGAGTTTGGGTGGGTGTAGATCACTGATTTGGAGGTGTTTAGATGGAGACCTCTTGGGTGAACAGTTGGCATTTCTCGTGTGTCTGTTGGATATCTCGTTCATCTCGATTGAAAATCAATAGATCATCTGCGAAAGCCTGAATTTTAATAGTGTGGGTCAAGCCGGTATAGTTTGTATTTGTGGTGGATAGTTGAAGGGGGTTGAAAGTAATG
>JANIWQ010000182.1:0-11212 GCA_030555725.1 Pichia sp. yHMH446
CCATCTATTATTCCCCCTAATCATTCATTAAATTTTTTATCTTTTAATTCTTTTGAACCAAATATTACCCGTGTAGTCTCTGAGATTCCTACTTTATCTTCATTTAATTCTTTATCCAATAATGGCCGAGTCTCCACTTACTCACCATCTGCACTAATGCTATACTATACTCGTGTTGTTAGTCGGTGTATTTTGACTTTCATTGTTTCTTCCTTCTACTTTTCTTCTTCTTCTTTTTCTTTCCTTCCATTTTTTCTCTTCTTTCCTTACCTTACTTTATATATAAAGTCGTCGTTCCCACCTGCTCTATCATTCTCTCTTTCACTTCCCGAAAGGTTGACCCTACGTCCTCTCATTATGTCGAAATCAAAAATTAACAAACCTAAATCAAAACCCGACAAACGTTCCAGAAACGGTTGTCAGACATGTCGAAGCAGGAAAGTCAAATGTGATGGTACGTATACTTTTCTTCTCTTCTCAATCAAATTTATCCACCAAACAATACTAACACTACCCTTTTAACCTCCCTTTTTATCAAAACAGAAACCCCAAGGACTTGCAATAACTGTAAAAGACTCAATTTGAAATGCTCCTATAATAGAGTATTCCAGTTTGATGAAGAATGTTTGAAAAACGGACTCTCTTTTGGACGATCTAATCAACATAAGAAACAGAAACTTAGATCTCAGTTCGATAAAGAGGCTAGAAATTCTTCATCTATAGATTTTGAAACTTTCAAAAAATCAAGTGTTGCCTCATTATCTAAAAAAGTATCACAATCAAATACACCTTGGTTAAAACCTGAAAATGATAAACTCTACTTCATCAATGCAACAAAGGATGATTTTGTTGAATCTCATGATATCACTTTAATTAACAAGAAAAATTCAATATACCCAACCTATGATCTTCAATCTCATCCTCTTGTTTCACTTATCCAAAATACCCTTATACATTCATCACCTTTAAATCATCCTAATCATCATCATCATTTAATTCATCAAACTTCTTTTGATAATTTATTGGATCATTATCTAAATGATCATAATGAATTTTTTGATTCTTCATCAAGCAATATTCATAATAATCAATTATTTGGAATCCCTGAACCAAATATGTTAAACCTCTTCGAAATTAATATGGGACTGAACCTTGAATTCAATTTTTTCGATCCTTTAAGTTTATTATCAAATCAAGAAAGACAACTTTTCCATTATTTCATTGATTCAATTTGTCCAAATTGTATTTGTTATCCAGATGAAACTCTAACTAACTCAAATAATAATAATTTAAATATCAATTTATCGAAAAATGTTATTAATCCTTATTTATACCTTATTGTACCTTTAGGTTTACGTTCAGAAGTTGTTATGAATGCAATAATTGCTACAAGTGCTCATCAACTTTTCCTTTTAGGGAATAAAGAATATGAAGAAATATCTAAGAAATATACTGATAAATCTTTATCTCAACTTACAGAATTAATGAAAAATCAAAATAGTAGTTTATTCGATTGGGATGAAGTACTTGCAACAGTTTTAATGATGTGCTTTAAAGAAATTTCTTCAACTTGTGATTATAGATCTTCATGGATGATTTATTTAAATTGTGCAAAACAATTTATCAATCAATTTACTTCACAAAAAAAATTTAGTCCACTTTGTAATTTTTTTGCACGTTATTTTATAGTTCATGAAGTTATGGGTGAAACTGCTTGGTTACAAAGGAAACAAATTGATTCAACAAGTTTTCAAGGTAAATTTGATATTTCTGAAATTAATCTTGATATTGTTGATGATAATGCTGAAACTGAACAATTTCTTAATCAAATTTTTAGTCCATTATTTTCAAATAGTACTGAAGATAAAGATACAACAATTGATGTTGTTTTCGGTTGTTGTCCATATTTAATTTCTTTAATTCATAAAATTTCAAGTTTAGGACGATCTTATGAAGATTTAGAGAATGAACCACCTGAATTAAGGCATGAATTTGAAGAATATATTGTAGCTGAAAAGGAATCAATTAAAAGAGAAATTGAAAATCTTGAACAACGTGTTATACTTTCTGAATCAATTGATTCAAATTCAGAAAATTGTATACTTATAATTGCTGAAATTAAAAGATTATCAACATTATTATACCTTTATGCTAGAGTTGATTTAGAGACAATTTATTATAAATATAATAATATTAAATTTTATCAAAGTAGAGAAATTTTACCAATTAAATTGAAAATAATGGAATTATATAAAAAATTACCAAAATGTCCAATGTCACTTTTATGGCCATTATTTATATTTGGATTAATTTGTTCAGAAACTGATGATGAAAGATGGTTTGTTTTAGATAAATTGATGTATTTACAAAGTTCAAGAGAATTAGGTAGTGTTAAAACTGCTAAAGAAGTTGTTTTAGCGGTTTGGAAGGAAAGAGATTTAGAATTGAGTAATTTTAGATGGAAAAGTATGTTAAAGGGAAGAACAGAATCTTTAAGTTTAGCTTAATAGTAATATCAAGTATATACTGTATAACTCTCTAACAAGCTTACTTCTCGATTCTCGAAATTTTTTATCTGATAATAAAGTATGCAAGTTTAGTAAAAGCTATGTATTATTAAGATAGCCTCTGCTTACGAAGATTGAGAAAATTGTTTCTGTTTGAGTTAGTGTTTCTGTTTGAGTTAGTGTTTCTGGTTATTCTGTACCTTCGATTCTTAGATGGACTTCTCATTTAAAACCTCCCCCTGAAAAGTATCGAAAGTGCGTGGATGACAGTAATATGGCAACTCAGAAAACTTCTACAATTCCACAGTCACACTATCATTACTTCTTAGTTCAGAGCAAAACGAACTACAGCTGCAACAAGTCAACAACATACTCGGTTTCATGATAATGAGAGATTTGATACAGTAGAAACAGTCAAATGGACATTAATACGACTTAAGTATGTCCATCGAAAAGAGGTAACTTAAGGAGAAAGTAGGTTGAAACAAGCAATTGGAGCATAAATAATTCCCATCATATTATTGGAAGAGTTATAGCCAGTTTAGGCTGTAAAAAACCGACAAAGCACAAAAAGGGTGCTCGTAACTGTATTTCTCGCTACACACTAAAATAGTATAAAAATTTCTATTTCATGAAGCTATGGAGCAAAAAAAAACCAGTTTCACATTACATTCACGGAAACACAGCTGAAACACAGCTTATACTTATGGTGCCTACGTGGATGTAGGCAATTTATATTGTTTGTAGAAAAAATCTTTTATTTCTACAGGCCTTTTCGTAGCTTCAGTCTTGAATAATTCAAGCAGCAGTTTCTGTCCTCTTGCTCCGTTTCTTACACATCTTCCTTTTGTTAGTTTTTTTTCTTCAACTTTGAAGTGAAAATATAATGAGAAGAACTAGGGACTCTAACTCAACCGGAAGCAACAACAGCAACAACAGATTTCCAGAGAAGGAAGTCTTTAAGTTTAGGCAGGCGGGTTCTCGCAGTTCCCACCGATAGTAAGGTAGCAGAAAATATGCGCACCTTCGGTACTTTTCAGGAGGAGGTTTTGGATGAGAAGTCCAATTTGGATTCAATGGTAGTTGGGCTTCTGAAGGACAAGGTAAAGGTGGATAGTTATCTTTGAGCAAAAATGGAGAACGCACTACAGCGCTTGGTCAGGAAGATAGAGGAGATGGACGAGTCAATGACTAGAAACTTAGCACGAGTGGACCGGAGATTTGATCAAGTGGACCGGAGATTTGATCAATTGGACCGGAGATTTGATCAATTGGACAGAAAGATTGATGAGAAGTTTGATGAGCAATCCACTTTGATACGGAGTATGCACAACACGAGCATTACTGTATCACGCAATGTTTTTGTCACATCAATGGATGGAGATGCGGAGCGTGTTATGAACGCTGACGGACAGCTGCCATCAGAGGACTTACCTATCTTAAGGAATTTCGATGATGTTTCTCGCCTTGACAGACCACAACTCGGAAGGTATTGTGCATTCTATAGTTTGGAAGTCAGTGATGCAGTTGAAGAGATGAGTAATTCTTTGGCCAGATATCTTGGTTTGATTCAAATTAAGACCAACTTTGGCGCAGAATTATAGAAATTAACCGTAACATCAGCGATAGTCTTCTTTGATCTTTCTTTTTATTTACGTTTGAATAAATGTAATGAATTTTACTTTCATAGTTTATAGCTACTAACTCTTTAATATAGCATTTCGTATAAATTTTTATCTCAACTTACAGAATTCATGAAGAATCAAATGTAGTAGTTTATTCGATTGGGATGAAGTTCATGAAGTTATGGGTGAAACTACTTGGTTACGAAGGAGACAAATTGATTTAACAAGTTTTCAAGGTAAATTTGATATTTCTGAAATTAATCTTGATATTGTTGATGATAATGCTGAAACTGACTACACATTGTATAAGTTTTCTATCCTCACTCTTATTAACAGAAAAAAATACACACTGAAATTGTACAAATTTTTTATCTTCAATTCTAAAAAATTAGAAGATGGGGACGCTGGGTACTTAACGTATTATTGGCCTCAGTTTCATTACAGTGTATTTGTTTGATGTTTTTGCATTATCAATTAAATTTCAGCTTAAACAAGATAAAAGGCAAAATTGTGCAACTACAGTAAGAGCGCAGAGAACAGCCGAGAAGATTTATACTACAACTAATGCTTCGATGATATAGAACTTTTTTGTCAATAATAAAGATTTCGGAAAAATTTAGGAAATTACAAATCTGTAATATTACACATTCAAGCACCTGTAGTCCATACTTTTATTTCTTTTAAATCCTTAATTATATCAGAACCACCAACTCTACCCTGTTTTGCAAAAATATCTCTTTCTTTCGCAGAGTCAGGTCTCCAAACCCACGATTTGAACTTGTCATCTGAATCCAAATCTTCATCCAATACAACCTTGGCGATATACTTTCCAACATTCGGCATATATTTGAAACCTTGGCCAGAATCACCTGTACCTAAAACTAATCCTTCATGATCTGGATGTTTACAAAAAAGGAAATGACGATCTGGAGTATCTGTACACCAACAAATAGTTGCAACGGTAAATGGTCTTTCAGCATATTTTGGAAAAACCTGTCTTAAAAATTTCCTCATTTGTTCTTCAGCTTCAACGGGAATCTCATTTCTATAAAGTGGAACAGAAATATTCTTTTCCATATTAATATAACCAGGAAATTCATTACAGAATTTTAATTCATTGTTAACGTCAGGTTCGAATATAAAGCCTTGATCAAGATTAAGAACAACAGGCATACCTTTCAAAGCTTTAGCTTCTTCTTCACTCAATTGAATATGTCCAACGGTCCAACATTTGGATAATAGTTGTCCACCAAAATCCAATAACTTACATGAATTTGCACCTGCACAAATTACAGTAATTTCTGATCTTATTTCATCACCATTATCCAGTTTAACACCTAAACATTTGTTGTTATTCTTCTTATCAAATATAATAGTTTCAGCTCTACCAATAAGGAATTTAGCACCAAGTTTCTTACATTCCTTTGCAGCATTTTCTAAAGCTAAAGCTGCATAGGTCCAACCACATTTATTTTTCTGAAAGTATCCTTTCCAACCATCAAATCTACCTTCTAAACTCAAATTCTCTAAATTTTCTTCAATACTAACTCCTGGTTTACTAATGCAATTAGCGAAATCTTGTGGTGTTGTTAATTTACAGAAATCAGCACCTCTTTTCTCTAACACTTTAAACCTTTTCTCAATTTCTTGTGATGCTTCACTACCACAAGCACCGTAAACAATACCAACTTCATGGAAAGCTGGTTTGAAGACAGGATCAGTTCTCCATAATTCCAATGCTTCTAATGCCAAATTTGAGTAAAATTCACTTTCAACAGTTGATTGGAAAACTTTATTAACATCATTACCAGCTGAAATTGGTGATGGGACTTCATAAGGATCTAATAAAGTTACATTTTTATGTCCCTTTCTTAATAATTCAAGTGCAGTTGAAAGACCAAATGTACCAGCACCAACGATTAAAACTGATTTATTTTCATCAATCATTTTTGTATTTTTTTTGTTATTTTTTTGTTTTGATTGGTAAGATGTTTACTTCTCGAGAGCTCACCAGTTAAGGATAGATTGTCGTTATTTTATAATAAGAATAAAATAAAAAAGTGGTATCATTTTGTAGTATATTGTGTTTGTGTGCATATACCTTCAGAATCTTTCGATACCCCACTCAAGTGACTAAAATCAGGTAACCTACCTTCAAATGCAGCTCGAGCCGACCTTGTCAAAAAAAAACTGTAGTTGTTGATCTTTAGAAAGATGAGCAAAAGTAGTCACGTGACCTTGACATCCCCACTAATTCAAACATCCCAACAAAGGAATATAGCTATTGATAAAGAGAGTAAGTTAAATTATAAAATACAAATACAAAAAATACAAATATTGTAGTTTGAAAAAAAAAAAGGATGAAGAAAATTCAACTATTGAGAAGTATTTGCTGCTTCAATCATGGATCCAACAGTACCTGAAGCCAGAGGGGTATGATTAAATTGCTTCTTATTAGTGTTTGTAATTCTCCAGTATTCATCAGTATCAGTTGGTTTACCAAAACCACCACCACCTGGAGTTGCAACCCATAAGATATCACCTTCTCTCATTTTAATTTCAGCCAATGAAGGAAGTTGAATCCATTGAATAATACCATTACCTCTATTTCTACCTAATTTGTTGATACCTTTTGCACCATCTTCACCACCGTAAATACCCCATGGAGCAAAAACTCTTCTTTGAGTAACTAATGAAACATGAACAGGTGAAGTAAAACGAATTTCTCTAATTAAACCATCACCACCATTCCATTTACCTTTACCACCAGAACCATGTCTAATACAATATTGGATAAGTACAACAGGGTAACGTTGTTCAAAAATTTCAGGATCAGTAATTTTAGTATTTGTCATATTTGTTTGAGTACCAGAAAAACCATTGAAACCAGTTCTAACACCATCTTTTTCAACAATACCTGCACAATTACCTTGACCAATAGTTTCAGTATAACCAAAACCTTTAATCATTTTACCATTTGCATCTAAACCACCAGATCCAAAATTTAAACCATTCATACAACCACCAGTTGCAGATGTAAAACCAAAAGCTTTAAATAAACAATCAGTAATTCTTTGAGATGTCATACCATTACCTGCACAAACAGCTGCAAAACGTGATGGATTAATCAAACTATTTTCAGGGATGATCAAAGTACAAGGATCTAAACAACCTTGATTTAATGGAATATCCATATTAACTAAACATCTTAAAGTGTAAATAACAGTTGAGAAAGTAATTGATCTTGGTGCATTCAAATTACTATAAGATTCCAATGAAGTACCAGTAAAATCGAAAACTGCTGAACCATCTTTCCCATCAATATCAATTTTAACTTGAATTTTAGAACCATCATCCATATAATCAACAGCTCTTAAAGGTAATTTATCTTTATTTTCAGCAGCAAATTTTTTCAAGAAATTTCTAACAGCAGCTTCAGCAGTTTTTTTAATATTTTTCATATAGAATAAAACAGTTTCACTACCATATTCATCAAATAATTCTTTTAATAAATTAATACCTCTTTGATTAGATGCAATTTGTGCCTTTAAATCAGATAAATTATCATCAAGATTTCTAGTACCTGAAACACCATGAGTTGTTGGAATTTCAACAAAATGTTTATGTAAACCTTCATAATCGAATTTACCATTTGAAACAACTTTCCAAGATTCAATATTAACACCTTCTTCATAAATTTCTCTTGCATAAGATGATGAAGAACCTGGAGCTGAACCACCAATTTCGGAATGATGAGCACGAGCTGCAACAACAAATTGAATTTTACCTTCATAGAAAACAGGTGAAATAATTGTAATATCTGGTAAATGAGTACCACCAACACTTGGAGAATTAGTACATAAAATATCACCATCATGTAAATCATCACCCCATTTTTCAAGTTGATATCTAATAGCAGCTGACATTGAACCTAAATGAACAGGAACATTTGGAGCATTTGCAGTTAAATTACCTTCATTATCAAATAAAGCACAAGAATAATCCATTCTTTCCTTAATATTTGCACTAACTGAAATTTTTTGTAAAGTTCTTGACATATCATCAGCAATTGACATAAATCTATTAGCAAAAATTGCCAATTGAATTGGATCAACATAATCGGTACTTATATTAACATTATTTTCAATATCAACATCCATCATAATATGTCTTGGTAAAATAACTGCAGTTGAACCAGGATTAACTAAAATAGTTTGGGTATCATCTAAAATAAGTGCAGGACCTGGAATTAAAGTACCAACATCAAGTTTCTTTAAGAAATAAAATTTAGATGGTAAATAACCTTGATCAAAATAAATTGGTGTAGTTTTCTCTTCAATACCATCTTTAACCATAATTTTTTCAACAGATTCATAATCTTTATAAGGTGAACGTTCAGCTTCATTACCTAAAACATTACCAGTACCACGAATACGAATATCTGAAATTAATACATCTTTCTCATTATCATTGAAAGCAAATTCACGTTCATGAATATCATAAAATTTTTGTAAGAAATCATTATCATCAGGTTTTGAAATCATAATTTTAGTATCAGAACCTTTATAACCCATATTAAAATAAATATCATAAGTAATTGTAGATTCTGATACACCTTGATCTTTTAATTCTTTACAACATTGTATCCTTAAATCTTCACATTTTTTCAATAATTTATCTCTAGTTTCAATAGAATAAGTTTCAGCACAAGGTTCTTGAAGTTCTTTAACAACATCAGCTAATGAAATACCATAAGCTGAAAGAATTGAAGAATGTTTATGAATAATGACTTTCTTAATTTTCAAAATTTTAGCAATAGAACCTGCATGTTGACCACCTGCACCACCAAATGAAGCTAAAGAATGATTTGTAACATTATGACCTTTTGCTTCAGTTAAATCTCTAATTGGTTTTGACATTTGGAAATTTGCAACTTCCAAGAAACCTAATGCAACTTCTTGAGGAGTTTTAATTGCACCTGGATTTTCTTTATTAATTTGTTCAGTTAATTCTTCGAATTTTTTCTTTGTAATTTCAAAATCAAGTTCTTGATCTTCATTTGGACCAAAAATTTTTGGGAAAAATTCAGGTAAAATTCTACCAGTAAATAAATTAGCATCAGTAATCGTTAATGGACCACCTTTCCTATAACAAGCAGGACCAGGATGAGCTGAAGCAGATTCAGGACCAACAGCGAAAACACCATTTTTATAAGTTAAAATTGAACCACCACCAGCGGCAACAGTATTAATATCTAATTGAGGAGCAGCAATTTTAATACCAGCAGTTGTTGATTCAAATGAAAATTCATATTCACCAGCATATCTTGAAACATCAGTTGAAGTACCACCCATATCAAAACCTATTAAAGGAATTTTATTATCAGAATCATAACAAGTTTTAGCTTCACCGACAACACCACCAGCTGGACCAGATAATAAAGATTTTAAACCAGTAAAATTTTTCCATGAACATAAACCACCATCAGATTGCATAAATTCTATTCTAGTATGATTTTCAAAATCATCTTTAAAACCTGAAAGGAAAGATTTGATATAATCTTTAACAATTGGTGTCAAATAAGCATCAACAACAGTTGATTGACCACGTGGAACAGCTTTAATAACAGGTAAAATTTCATGAGATAAAGAGATATGTTTAAAACCGATTTTTTCAGCAATTTTACCAGCTTGCTTTTCATGTTCTTGATAATTATAACCATGGATGAAAACAATTGCAATTGAATCAACACCTTCTTGTTTAATTTTCAATAAATCTTTCTCAAGTTGAACAGTATCTAAAGGTTTTAAAATTTGGAAAACTTCATTAGTTTCACCAACAACATAATTTTCATTATCGATCAAATCTCTTGCATCATAACCAGTTGGATCAACCAAAAATGCAGGCATTGTAACTCTTTCATCAGCTTCAACAACTTTCTCAAATAGGACACCAGGTTTAACAATATTAAGAGCAAATAAATCAGGACGAGATTGATCACCAATATGAAGTAAATCTTTGAAACCTTTAGTTGTAACAAGTGCACATTTTGCACCTTTCCTTTCGAGTAAAGCATTTGTTGCAACCGTTGTACCTAATCTAATTGAAGAGATTGGTTTTGTATCTAATTTTTCTCCTCTTTTAATGGTTTTACCTGTAACTTTCTCCAAAACCCTTCTAATACCTTCAATATTTGCATCATCGTAATTGGAAGGGTCAACAGAAAGTAATTTGAAAGTTTCTTCGACATCATTGTATTTGTAGATAACATCAGTGAAAGTTCCACCTCTGTCGATTGCAATTGAGATACCGCCAGTAGGAATAGTCATTCTTTGTTTGTTTCACCTGTGTTTTGTCTAAAAAAGAGAAGGAAAAAGTTGAAGGAGAGAGAGAGAGAAGGAAAGAAGTGAAGTAAAGTGAAATGAAATAAAATAAAGTAAAATACTTATTTCACTGGGGAGTAGTGGGATAAATGGAGGTTTGCGGAAACGGTCTATAAAATATGTGAAGTGGAGAAGTGAAGAAAGTGTGGAGGTGGAACGGAGAATATTGCAGGACAGTGACAGGACGTGAGCAAAAGGTATCCCCGACTAGAGCTGCACCAACTGGACACTCCATCGACGAACAATAACGCCGTTGGTGTTTTCTCCACATTTCAAATCAGATTCTCCAACACAGTTCCGACTCAGCAGCACCCAAGCTGACGGCACTGTGCCCCTGTGACGTGACCGGACCCGACCCGACCAGACCAGTGCAGCTGCACACCACATATGCCGACTCGACCCGACCCGGGTCGTGAGCTGTGTGTGCTACCCCAGATTGCGAAACCTACCCTACCCTACTAGCCTGACACAAACAACGAGCGGCAGTTGCACCAATCAGACCAATCAAAACAACGAGGCTGCGCTACCACACTGGTGCTTTGGCCAGAGCTGTCTGCGCGGCAGCTCGATCCGAGCAGCTCGCATTGAATTTTTAGTTGTGGGAATTTAAAAATAAGTTTGTAAAAAAAGTGATTAAAAAGCTATAGAAACTGCAGTTTTCGAAATTGAAAATGAGAGCTCTATATAAAAAAGTGAA
>JANIWQ010000183.1:0-10836 GCA_030555725.1 Pichia sp. yHMH446
TCAGCGTTGTTCTGGGCCGCCCCAGCACCTTTGCCCCTCAAAAATTTCGGCTGCGCCGCCATCTAAAAAGGGCGCGCCTAACCTATAATTTTAGTATTCTCTTATATACTCTCCCATAATAACATGTGAATAAAATTCTAGTAAGATTGTCTTAAATATATTTTGATGGGTTAATGCTTCCAAAAAGCCAAATCACGTGACTTTGTAAAAAATTTCATTGAACAAGGAAAAAGATGAAAATTTAAAATGCATCTTAGCCGTTCTAGTATAGTGGTCAGTACACGTCGTTGTGGCCGACGGGACCCAGGTTCGATTCCTGGGAACGGCAAATCTATTTTTTTAATTATCTTTACAATTAATATCCGTATCTAGATCCGTTTACTTCTATGGTTCTTTCCTAGCATTCTGATTTTTGAAGTTAAGTACTCTTGATTCATCAGTCTTTTACTCAATGAAGTTAGTTCTATCTATAAAGGAGGTGGGAAATTTAAGGAGAATTTTAGGTTTCATAATATCAATTCGAAAACCATGCATGTTCAAATTTACACAAGAAGAAATGCATATTATATCAAGTGATCGGGAAGGACCCTATGTTGTAGGGATTATCGGTAAGGTTAATTTCTACAGATACGAGGTCACTGCTCATAATGATAAAATTGGGCTGGACTTAAATGCGGAACCAATCTATCAAATATTAAAGAACTATGAAAAGTCAAGTGGTGGAAGTGAACTTCGGATGAAACTTCAACGTGGAGAGTCTTCGGAAGATTCAACATCCAATCGAAGCTCAAGCAGCAATCAGAACTCAAACAGCAATAAAAGGAGGTCAATCCATTTACTTTTGAGCTACAATGAAGATGTTACTTCTTCGACTGAAATTTCACACTCTTTTATGGTACCTGTAAACCTTGTGAGGCGTGAACTTCTTGAAGTTAAAAGTTTGCCAGCTTTACATGATGTTAGACTAGTTTTGGATTTGAATGACACCCTAAGCACATTTTTTGGTAGAATTGAAAGATACAAAGCAATCGATGTATTGAGTGTTGTGACTAATAGGCTCGGGGAGCTAAAAGTAGAATTTCAAGATGAAGATAAACGTATGAGCATTAAATGGAAAGATAACTTGGAAGCGTTCAAACCTGGTTTGAATTCACAAGAGAGGAGAGATTCTGAAAATTTGGGTGATCATAATGATTTGGATATGATTAAAGAGATTGTTGTTCGTGTTACATCCAGATGGTGGAACGCTGCATCTAAGCTACTTGAAATTTGTCCATCTTTACAATTATTTATACAACAATCTGGGTGCGTTTTCAGTGGTAATGTCTACAGTGAACCAAGTTGTTCATTGTCATATTATATATCGGGAAGACTTAAAGAATAGTGAGATTATACACTATAACGTCAACTATAGGTGATTCTTAGCAAACTCTTCAACGAATTCACAAAGCAGTTTGGTTGACTTCATAGAAACAGCATTGTACAACGATGCTCTCATTCCACCCACTGATCTATGTCCTTTCAATCCAGACAAATTGTGTTTTTCAGCTTCAGCTAAAAATTCGGAATCAAGGCTACCATCCTTGATGGTAAAAACCACGTTCATTCTAGATCTTGCATATTTTGCAACGGGTAAGTTATAGACAGAAGGATATTTGTCTAAAGCAGCATAAAGCATGTTTGCCTTTTCGATATTTTCCTTCTCTTGATTTTCAAGACCCCCCTTTTTAATCAAATGTTGTAAAACTAGATTGACAATATGAACAGTGAAAGTTGGAATAGTGTTGTAAGCAGAGTCATTTTTAACCACTGTTGGATAATCAAATGCAACTGGAACAACATGTAGACCAAGTTCTTTCATCTTCTCTGGTGGTGCTTGCTTTAATAAATCTTTTTTAATTATATAGATAGAAATACCTGCAATACCAACGTTCTTTTGGGCACCTGCAAACAGGAGGCCATATTTACTGACATCAACAGGCTTGGACAAAAAGTTTGAAGATAAATCAGAAACAATTTCAACACCTGGGAATTTTTCAAAAGGAAATTGTCTAAATTCAACACCATTAACAGTTTCATTGTCACAGTAGTATACATAAGAGACGTCTTCTAGGTTCTCTGGAATATTCCATTTTTCAACCGGAGGGATAGTACCAAATTTACCATCAAGTTCCTTAGTGTTAACAAGGACTTTGGGATTAAAACCCAATCTTTCTGCTTCCTCATATGCTTTTTTGGACCAAGAACCATCGATAACATAATACGGTGTACCAGGTTTACCAGTCTTAGCAACATGTGCTGCAGTTAAGTTAGCTGCAATAGATGAGAAACCAGTTGTACCACCACCTTGTAAGAAAAACACCTCGTGAGTATCTGGAATTTTCAACAATTCCTTCAAGGAGTTTTTAGTTTGAGTTATGATACCGGCACCTGCACTTGAACGGTGAGAGATTTCACCTGCACCTATACCTATATTTTGAAAATTGATTAAATCACGTGCAGCTTGTTGAAGAACTTCAGTTGGAAGTAATGCAGGGCCTGCACCAAAATAGTTTGGTTCTGCTCTATCCATTGTTGATGTTTGAATTTTATTAGACTTAGATGGAAAAGAAAAGGGGGAACAACTCGTTTCTTTATAAGTAGCTGGACCCCGAGTCAAATTTAATCTATGAATCATAACTTGGTGCGTCATCTGAGAACGTCTAAAATTCATTCTGCGTTACAGAAAATGCATTGTCTAATTATGCATGTCACGTGAAATTCACCAAATAACGGGAAAAATATGGAGATCGTAAAGTTTGTTTGTTTAAGATTTATAAATCGAGGTACACAAGGATTGTAATGCAGAATTGAGCTACTGTACTTATTATTTCATTCTATTGCCTCTTATTGTGTTGATCAAATTTGTGATATTCACTATTCTTCTCTACTAGAAAACCTTCGACCTTACCATCTCTCACAATCTCTTTTTTATGTAAGAAATCAAGCTTTGCAAGAGCGGGCCAGTTAACAAATTGAATACCATTCTTTACCATAAAAATAAAGGAAAATCCACTTAACAGGGACATGACAGAAAGGAAAGAAATATTTTTGTAAGCTGTTAAGCTCCCTTTTGGCCAAATCAGAGTAGCTAAAATGATGAAAATTCCTACGGTAAAAATGTAAGGTACAGCTTGATAAAATGGAGGTCTTGAATCTTTGAATGGAGAACCTCTTATTTCATATGGTAAGATGTTACCCAAAAATAAATCATAACCATCCTGTCTCATACCATCATAGTAATTATTCTTGATATATCTTGTTATTGAGTTTATTAGATCATTCAGTGCACCTTTCTTTGTCCTTTGTCCTGTTCTAGTATAATCAGTCTTCAAAGCACCAGTACCAGAGTAAGCCATAGAAACATAGTCCGCATTATCTGCCCATATGCTTTGAAATAACAAGTTAAGGTCTGGTTTCAAATCCTTCCAATCGATAGTGCCATCAATTAAACCAGCATCTTTCAACTGTTGTTGAAGGACCCATCTACCTAACATGGATTGAACAACATTTGTTCTATCTAAACAATCCATACAATTTGTTCTAACAACATGAGATTGCCTTTTGATTATTTCGGTACCTGAAGGTGATGTTTGAACTAAAGTGTAATCATCTGGAGATAAACCAAGCTCAGCCAAATGATGTAGAAGTAGTTTAACTCTATCCCATCTCATCTTACTACATTCATGATGGAAATCAAAATAAGTGTATTTTAGCTGAGGATCGTTCAATGCGGTTATTGCTTCTTCGTAACCTAATTTGATAGGTTTTTCATAACCTGATTGATTCACTAAATTCACCAAATAATTAGTACCATATTTAGAAATACAATTGTCAAAATGTTGCCTTGCTGGTAAGTAGTCATTTGCACCAAGTAATAAGTTTGGTTTGTATTTCAGGTTGTTTACTTCCGCCCAAAATATTGGAACGGATCCTCTGATTTGAAGGTAGGAGTAAACTTTGTTTGAAGGGAAGATTAAAAGCTGTTCCGTTTCATTAAAATTTGCTACATAACCGCTTTTGTCAATACCTCTTCTGAAGTATCTTGTACCCGCTCTAAATCTTGATCTTCTCGTAATTAGACCAAAAGTGATTGGCTCTTGGTTGAATTGATAGTTGATAAATTTTGCATAGCCATATATCACAGGTAGAATAAATTTAGATGCTTCTTGATTTCCCTTTGCATATTCAATCAATTTAGAAGAGATAAAGTAATTCCACATAAACTCATCATTGAATCCGAATGGATTAGATTTTTGATTTGCATTGGTACTAGTCAAATCATAATGATAAGAGAAAAACAAAGTTGCATTGTTGAGATGAGATCTCAGTATTTCCATATATCTGACTTCATCTTCATCAGGTTTCTGTTTTGAGTTTAGTGGTAAAATGCTAAATGATTCGACTTTCAAAATACTTTTACCAACTGATATATCACCGTGATTAGAGACTGTATCAACAGTTATTATGTAGTAGTTGGAATATAAGTGGATAACACCAAGGATACCGGCAACTTGCTTAAAAGCAGTCTTGAAAATTTGTTTCTCAATACTGACAATGTTGTATTCGCCAGAACTCGTGATCAAAAGGAGATTGGATCCATGATCATCCTGCTTTTCATCGACAAGCTGGAAAACATAGCCTTCCTCAGTTTGAGCGTACCTTAACGGAGTTGCAGCTGTCATTGTTGAAGATCCAGCAAATTACCAATATAGAGTGGATATTATCTACTTGTTCAACTAGGTAGGTACCAACAGAAGTTCATTCCGAAATTGAAACAAACATTATCCACATTTGGCGCGTCACGTGGTCAGAATTTCAGTGCTGTTTCAGCACGTGAGTTTGCTAAGCCTTAAGTCTGGTCTACAACACATAAAAACGTCCATTATTAATTCTTTGAGTACTTTTCACTCAAACAAGTGAGCCCCCAATATGAGTAAAAGATTTTAGGACATATAGAATTTTATTTTGGTAGATTTTAAGTGGACATTTTCAATAAATCACAATCTCGTTATTTTTGTTGTCTACACCGTACATCTAAATTCACAATATTACAGTACATAAATGGCATTGAGCTTTATTAGATTAGTAGTCAAGTATGTCGAGCACCGGAAATTCATTGACAGTTGGAACTGGTATCTCGTCAATGTAGTATACACAACCGTTATCATCGAGCCTTTCCCTATCACGTTTGTCAATGGTGTATATTTCAACAATGTTATCCTTCAATAATTGCATGACATTCACAAAGTTATTTTGAAGTATGTGTGCCTGTTGAACCATTCCTCTTCTAACCATTGCCTCAAGTAGCTTGATAGCATCGGGTTTAGTTTTTTCTAATCTTTCCAGTAATCTACCAACAGAACTAATCAAATATTCTTCTTCGTAAATTGTACCTTTCTTACCTCTAGCACGTTTACGTTCTTCTCTTCTCTTGTTCTTTGCTGTACGACGAGAAGCACCAGTTTTAGCAGTACCAGATGTTTTACCAGTATATCTAGTGAAAAAGGATTCCTTGGTTGAAGTCTCTGAAGGTGCTACGGAAATATTATCAGGAATATTGTCATTAATTTCACCTTCTTCACCATAGAAAGAATAAGGATCATTCAATTTTTTCTCACGTAACTCTCTCAATCTTCTCAATTGTGATTCTATTTGTTGCTTACAATCAGCAAGTAATTCAGCAATGGTACCAAAACCTTCCAAAATTGAAGGATCAACAACTTCTTTGATGAGATCGGTTTTACCTTCTTCATAACATAATTGAATAGCAGCAGAATATTCATACTCTTTACCATATAGTTCCAATGCTTGCCTAATGTTATGGAGATATTTGAATGAAATATATGCTGCAGATTTATAATCATGATCAGATCTTAGGCTTTCAATTAACCTTGTGCAAGTATCTTCTAATTTGTCTTTGAATTCAGGATTCAATGCAATACTTATTGCTTCTCTCCATTTTTTAGAGAGTATATAATTTTCTAATGCATTATTTGAGTCATTGAGCTTTTCATATGCAACAGCACTTTGAGAATATTGTTGAGATTTATTTAAGTATTGAGCATAATAACTGAAAATAGTATTGAATTTAGATTCATTATTTTTGTAGAGTCCAAGAGCATCTTTATATAAATCATGTTCAATAATAAAGTCAATTATTTCATCATTAATATCTGATTTCTCTTCAACGGGGATCTGAATCAAAGATTTCAAAGCTCTAGAATAATCTTTCAAATAAACGTCAACCATGAATCTTCTTCTCAATTCAGTTTCTTCATATAAGCTTTGTAAAAATGGTAAATATTCTTTAGGATCTTTTGTACTCTGTTGTGCAACAACTAAGGCAAGTGGAATATTATAAATCTTCAAAGCTTCATTGTATAATTTGTTAACATCTAAGAGGAAACATAAATGTTGAACTGATTTTTCAATTTCTGAATCTTTATCAAAAGTACTGATCAATTGTAAAGCTTCTTCAATTCTTGGTGGTTTCTGTGACGCATATGCTGTAATTATTGATTGCAGGAATTTCTCCTTATACACATTATTGTTTATAAGGACATTTAAAATTGAATCACAAATTTTCCTAACTTTTTCAATACCTTTCTCTCTTTGAACTAATTTAACATCTTTCATTGATTTGATGACATCTTCAACTGAAGTTTCCACATTCTCTTGTTGTGATAAAGTCTCTCTATATTTAGTTTGACAAACATCTTCCTCAAGTAAACATGATAAGAATAGATCCAAATATTCAACTTTATCAATTTGATTGATAAAATGTTCAATATTTTGAAAGAAAAGTGAAGGATCATAATCATGTAAAATATCAAGTTGAATTCTATGCGTCCTACAAATCATGAAAGCATTTTTATAATCTAGTGCTTTAATATGTTTACGAATATCATTCAAAACCATGATTCTTGGATAAATAGTTTCTAAATTACCTCTTGGTGCTTGTAATATTACCGATGATTTTGACGGAATAGCATTGACAAGAACTGAACCTCTTTCAATAGATCTAATTCTTTCATCATGTGATTGTGCATCATCGGTTTCATTATTATCATTGAAAGTTTCATTTTCATCGAAAAGGTCAGGATTATTAATCAAATGAATAAATTTTAACTGATGTTGTGCAGTTGTATATAATAAATAGGACTCAGTAACTAACATGGAAGTAACACCATTGGATATAGATTTGGAATTTATGTAAAGTTTACCTGAACTCATCAAACCAATACAGAATTGGTTTAAATCTGTTGAATCTAAAACTTCATAAATTATAAATTCATGACATAATTGAGGGAATTTACCAATTGGAATAATCTCTTTGTTAATGATTGTGTTAATTGTACCGTCAATTGTTTCAAATCCTAGATAATCTAATGATAAATTATTAGATAATGTAATACATTTCATATAAGGTATTTCAATTATATCGTCAAAATTCAATTGATTTTCTTGATTTATAATAAGTTTCAATAATTTAGAAACATTTTGTTCGATATCATCAAATAGAATGTAAATTTGATCATTTGAAATAATTTTAACTTGTCTAATATACATTTCAGGTTCAATATTGAATTTTGATGATAATTTAAAGTTCCAACTTTCAGTATCACCTATAAATAGATAGATAAATGAGTTTGTAAGTAAAGCAATTTTGGTGTTATCTTTAGATATTGCAACACTATTAATTGGTTCATCAACTATATCTAAATCTCTATAAGCAATTGGAGGTGGTACATTAGCTTTAAAGAAAGGCGTTAACATACAAGTTTGACCATCAATCACTAAATTTACACCATAATCATTAGGCTGAGTAATATTTCCATATGTAGTAGTATAAGATAAATCAATGATTTCAACGGAATCGTTAGTACCAATTATCAATTTAAAAGGTTTCTCAGGATGAAATTTAGTGAAAGTAATTTCTTTATTTTGATAAGTTGAAATTTCTTGCTTTAAATACCAATGATAATTTTTAGTATACCATAATTGGATCTTATTCTTTAATTGTAACAATAAAATTTCTGAATTTGATGACCAATCGATTTTAATTATATTATCTATATTAGCATTTAATCTTGAATCAAATTCACCATGTCTTAAACCATTTTTCTCGAAAAAAATTATATCCAAAACATGATCATTTAATTCTGGTTCAAATCTTCTTTGAGTTGAAGCAATCAAAGAACCTTGAGGTTTCCAAGCAAGTGTATGCTCTTGACCATTTACTGGTTCAGAAATAGATATTAAATCACCATCTCTTGAATAAACTCTGATAACTCTTCTTAAATTTGAATTAGATTTAATTTTGGATGTAGAATCAGATTCAGATTCAGATTCCGAATTATTAATTTTTTCTATACAAGTTATTGCGAAAAATTGACAATCACCTCTCCAAGAGATATCATAATTGAAAGATTCAAAATTTGAGATTTCACCGATTTCAGATTCTTTAATTGTTGGATCACATAAAATCGCATTATCAGAATCTATATTTAAACCAGCATTTTTCAATAGTTTCCTTTGTCTTTCCATTTGTTTTGCACCACGACCTTTAAATTGAGTTTCTTCTTTACCCCAACCTAAAGAAACTTGATTTTTCAGATTTAAATCATTTGAATCAATTTTTTTCTCTAGAATTAAATCTAAATTTCTTGAAAATAATAATAAGTTATGATCATTTGTAATTAAAGATAAAATCTCTTCATCATGAGACCATTTTGCTGATTTAATACCATTATCTATTGTACCAACAATTTCAGTGAAATTCTGATTATAATCATTTAAAATTGGATCATAATTTGAAATAACTATATCACCATTTTGGAAAATTAAAATTAATTGATTTGAATCTTCAAAATGAGTAAATGATAAAAGTTTATCATTATCAGCAATAGGGTAATTTAATAAGATTTTTGTATTACCAGATTTATCAAATTGTTGAATTTCAATTTGTGATGAATCATTTGAACCTAAAACTAATGTTAAAGAATCTGAAATTAAGTCAAAGCAAGTATCTAGTAATGGTAAATCTGGGTACGTGTAAGATTCAGGTACAATTCTTGACCTATTTAGTATTTTCAAATTTTTCATTGATGTGATAGGGTTTAGTTATTGTAGTGTTAGTTTGTGTGATTATAGGTTTAGTGAAGTAACGGAAAAAAAAAATTGAAATTTAAAGAAAAATTATTTTGAAGTGCCACACTGTAGCGACTAGGAGTCTTAGACAGACGACTATGCAAAATATTTACAAGTAAATTTATAGAAGAAATTATATATAGCTGAAGTAATCTATTTAGAAGGTATTCTTGAAATTACGACATCCCAATCGATTGAATTGATTGCATTATTAATGTAAAGTTTTTTACCGTAAACGCCATAATCTCTTAAATAAAATGAAGGATTTGAACCAATTGAAACTAAGGGAGTGAAAGTAAAATCTAATTGATTCATTGCTTCTGCATCATCCATTGAAGGTATGATAGAATTATTAGTAGATTGATTTAATTTTTTCTCGAATTCTTTACCATTTGTAATTCTATTTGCTGTAAAAGTATGAGGTATACCATTATTATAAACATTTAAAATTGATAAATGACCTAATTTTGAGAAAACTTTTGAATTTTCGATATGTTTATAAACCAAGTAAGTATAACCGTTACCTTTAATTGAATTAGCAGAATCATTGAATAAAGTTAAGAATTCTTCAATTGAACCAAAAGATTTATTAATTAAATGAATGAAAGTTGAATCTAATGGTAAATTATGGAAAGTTGGTTTGAAAGTTAATAAATCGTTTGAATTTAATTTTGAAATTTTATTGTTATTTGAAGATTTTACCGATGAAAAGAAATAAAATAAGTTATAAATTGAAGCTGTTAAATCAAATAATGGAGCATCATTGTCATCGAATTTTTTAGACATTTTCTCTAATAAATTTTTATATTGATTGATGACTTTATTTGAAGATGTAGATGAGGAAGAATTAGTAAAAGTATCGATATTGAAACAATCTGAATAATCAGTATGAGTTGATTGATTGATATATTCTTTAAAATCAGAGAGTTTATAATTAAGTTGATCAAACCATAAATCTTTTAAAGTTGAATGTGAGATTAATCCCGGTATACCCAACTGCCTTTCACTGAAAGAATTAAGCCTCTCAATTTCAGGTACTTGAATTTTATCAGTAAGCAGATGATTCGAAGAAGAATTAGCTGAATCGTTGTTAGAAATGTTTAGATTTGCAGAATTAGCAGCATTGACAGTAGTTGAAAAATACCTAAGGGGTGAGCGCAGAGCCAATCTAACAGAGGAGGATGACACCAGAGAGTACATTGTTTGAACGAGATAGTAAGAGTGACAGTGATGCGTGTATTGGGTGTTGCAGGTGTACCTGTCAGTTTTGTAGTTGTAGTTTCAGGATTTCCAGATACTGAAATTTCATGAATGTTAGAAAAATGAAAAAATGAGAAAATGAGAAAATGAGAAAATGAGAAAATGAGAAAATGAGAAAATACGCAAAAAACAAAAACAAAAAAAAAACACAATCCGAAATCTGGAGGCTCAGACATAGAGACCTGGATAAAGAAGAGGGGAAAGGGAAAGGAGAGGGGTATCTTAGACGAGCCGCCAAGCGTTACCCGGCACAGGGCTCAGCCACGCAGAAAAAAATAAACAGAGCAAAAGAGCTGCGCCACACGCGGAGGGTGTGGCTTGTCTGCGCCGGGTAACCCGCGCACCAGCCCCAGCCCCAGGACTGCACAGCCCGGGAAAGAGAAG
>JANIWQ010000184.1:0-10852 GCA_030555725.1 Pichia sp. yHMH446
GCATCACAGACCTGTTGTTGCCTCAAACTTCCATGGGTTTGTTACCCATAGTCCCTCTAAGAAGAGCGCGCCAGCAGATGCTCGCCGCCCTATTTAGCAGGTTAAGGTCTCGTCCCTTATCGCAATTAAGCAGACAAATCACTCCAAGGACTAAAAACGGTAGGATGACGTAATTGCTCATTAATGTGAAACCAGATCACTTACAAAATTCAATCTAAGCTTTGGTGGCCCAGTTGGTTAAGGCGTCAGTCTCATAATCTGAAGATCGCGTGTTCGAATCTCGCCCAGAGCATTACTTTTTAGGTTTTTTAGTATGTAAGAAAGAAAATAGGCCAAATTCACTGTGGGAATTTTCTCATAGTAAATTTTGTTTTAAATTTCTCGGGCCAATTTTTAGAAAACCACTTTGTAAAAGTTGCTGTAGAATTACGGGCAAAGCAGCTACATAATTATAGATACCATTTTTGTAATCAGCAGAATCTCTTTGAAAAACTGCTTTTATTGAATTTGCAAATAGCTGCTGTTTACTTCGGGCCCTATTCTAGGGTGCTTTTTGGGATGAGCCATCTAAATCTAGACCTTTGACTAAAGGGGCTCAGCATATTTTTATGTGATGCGTTCATAGGTTCACATGTTGTAGTTTAAGTTCGTGTTTCTCTACAACCAATCATTAGAACATGTTCAACACAATAAACCACATAAACATGAACAGAGGTTTGAATTATACAAGAAAATAAAAGAATACTTTTTTAATAACTTTGGAAAAATTGGATTTCCCATTTTTGATGATAAGGGAGTGAATGAAATCTCCTTAAGTTGTTACGAAAAATCTTTCAAAATTTATATACATCAAAAGGTTGGCAATTTGCAAAGAATGTGGATTACTTGAAAGTAACTTAATTGATGGGTACTATTATTGTTTTACCTTTAGGCATCTGAACAGCCAGGTTGTTATTTGTTGTTCCTTGTACCCGTATATGGCAAGCACAGAATCTGAAGTATAATTTCTATGTTTGGGACTTGTGCTTTTCTAAAATTTTGAGTTTTTCGCGTTTTTACATTAATCAGCAATTTTCTATCTTTTCAAATTTTTCAAATTTGCCTTTTTACTCTTATTTTAATTTATTCTTCTCTAATTTTTTGGAAGCTATTTACTGAGTTCAACTATTTTTATATGAGTTTTATCTTTTAACTTTCAACGTTTACTTATTGTTTTATCTTTAAAGATGATTTAGTCTATCAAAATGGATTTCGACATCTCAAAGTTCTTTATACATGAAAATTTTGTTAAGGGATCTGCTGGGTTGATTTCTGATTGTACATATGCAAGTTTATATCTTTTCTTCTCAAATATATCTCTTATAAAACGATATCATAGTATACTTTAGTTTTCTACTATTCATACTATGCCCTTCTTAAGTAAGAGCAGATTGATTATCTTTAGCCATATTGAAGTATTGTATTTTAATTCCTATTTCTTCTAACAAATTTTGAATTGCTATTGATTCTCTTGTTGCTTCAAACATACCAAAAGATTCATTTTCAGCTGAAGACATAGCAACATCACTTTGCTTCCATGAGAACCATGTAATTGGATTACCATTCAGTAAAGTAATAGCACTATATTGTGATTTTTTAAAGCTATGATCACCAGCCCAGTCAGCGTGTGTAACTATAGTAGCTCTGAAGTATTTCTCTTTTGGATAAACGTATATGATAGCATCTCCTGGTTTATCGAGTAAACGAGAGTCTGTAAATTTGACTCTTTCTTGATTAACCCTAAAAGTTAGTTAGTTATCTCTCGTTTGTTTCAAATAATAAGTGTTCGAATAGCAGCTTTATATTAATACATTGTTAGTTTTTCTAAGTATCGAGATACATATGATACTGTGAATGCATATCAAACCTGACTGTATTTGCAAGTAAACCAAACATTCAAGTGTATGGTTTATTTTTGCAATGTTCTTCAGCACTAAGTGGAGATTTATCATATTTATTTTTATCATATCCTTGAGAAACATGGGCACGAATAGATCTCTTTGTTAGTTTAACATTTGAATCCCTTACCATACCACTAATTGTATCTTTCAGTGTTTCTCTTCTTCGAATATTCATTCCTAAAAACACTTTGGGTTCTCCCATATCCTTAATGACAAATAGTCTTTCCAACGTATCGACAGCAGTTTCAATATGCTTACTGGTGGCTCCACTGATAAGAATATCACCAACATAGATTAAGATTATGCATTTTTCTTTCCATAACAGACAAGAGTTGAGACTTTGAATCCGGTTTTTAACAAAACTTTGGTGAGTGTTTGATACCAGATTCGAGGAGACTGTTTTAAGCCACATAAACTTTTATTGAGTTTTCAAATAACCAATTTCGATTTACATAGTTCCACTGGAGGTTGTAAATATATAAGAATATCGAGATTTCAATTAAGAAAAGCGTTTTTGGCATCCAGGTGTTTTATATGCCATTTTTTCATTCCAACAATTGTTAACACAAGACCAAGTAAATCATAGCGCATGTCAATAGATTTCAGGATAGTTAACACCAACAACTTGAGTAAAGCCTCTAGCAACGAGACAAACTTTTAAACGATCCTAATATTTATTGGTTTGAAAATCTTGTTCTTGTTTAGCACTAAAGACCAGACGACTTTTCACAATTAGAGCATTCTTCGGTACTGTTTAAAGCATGAGACATAGAAGTAGGAATAGAATATTTGGCTTTATGCACAAGTAAATTAACATCGTGAATTTAGGTTTCAGATTCTGTTTCTATTGGATTTCCGTTTATGACAAGGGTGTCACTATTTTCATTTTGATTCGAAGTATTCAACAAAGGAAAAAAAATGTGGTTGATTGTGGTACTGATGGATAAGTTGATGTTTTATTAGAATTTTTACCACTATTTTTATTAACCTGATTAACTATTTTGCTTTTAGGCTGGCGTACTTCAATGGTTTTATCATTTGGATTAGTTGCCTTAGATATCACTGTTGGGCCTTCTTCAATATTCCTTTTTGATTTGAAAAATAAAGTAAGCTCATCTAGGTCATCTGCTCGTTGAATTCTTTTAGTAGCAGGATTCATATGAAAGCTTTGTGCAAATTCTAAGCCGTTTTGAAATGCATCTTTCAAAGGTGTGTATTGATCAATATTTGAATATTTTGTAGGGTGAGACTTTCTGATGATTGTTATAATTGTAGTAAAACATTAGACATCCAAAAAGACACATATCTGAAATTTCTTTGGTTTTCCCTGAAAATAATTGCCATGATGATTCTTTATTCTTGCTTCTTGGGAAAGAGTTGTATATAAACTGCATGATTGAGAGCATATGTCCATAAACTTTTGGAAATTCCAGACAGGTTCAGTAATGGTTTGAGTTTGAGCTTGATTTGTTTGTTTGCATTTTCAACTGTGCCATTTTTATAACTACTATGAGGGGCTGTAAATTTTGTGATAGTACCTTGGTCAGCACAAAAGTTTGAAGCTTCACAATTTTTTTTTTTTTAGATTGAAGGTAGAAAATTTTATACAATCTACTAGTAGAGTGTAGCGAGAAAAAAAAATTTTTAAATTCGTTTTCTGCTCGAATTCTAACAACTTTTATGGTTCGTCCAGTTGCCTCGCTTTTGCCATTCAGAATATAACAAACTATACATTTTGATTTATTATCTACACAGATGACAGCGTACTGATCATAGATTGGGCCAATAATGTCCACATGAACTAATCTCTCATTGGAGATTTCTTCGTTGTGTGGTTTTCCTACCTTCCTGTTTACAATACCAGCGCAAGCTAAACAATTAAACAGTGTTCACGGATATCACCTTCAACTTTGATGCCAAATGACAACAGTTGGTTCTTTGAGGCATGGCCATATTTTAAATGTGCCTTCATCCAGTGTGGTTTCGGTTTGTCTTTCCAAACATCAAGATTGTTAACAGGAGCTTCATCTAATTTCAAAATTTCATTCAGTATTTTGTCTTGTCTTCCTTTTCACCATAATCCTTAAATGATCTAGTTGATTTTGAATCGTTACCAAGGACAAATTATACTTCATTTTCCAGATGATAAGTTATTACTTAATGGAACTTCGCAAATTGTTAGATCCTTTTTCTTTATGGTGCAAACGCAATTTTCTTGGGCGGTTGAATACCCGTCTTTGTTTAGCAAAGTTAAAGAAATGATATTTCTTTTTGATGTTTCAACAAAAACAACGTTCTTTAAAGTCAAGGCATTATTGATTTTGACATCACCAACTTTATCATAGTTTTGCTTCCCATGAATAGTTCTAATTGTCATTGGTGATTTTCTAATATTTTTCAATAATTTTATATCGTTTACTATATGTACAGTCGCACCACTGTCGAGTAAAAATTCTTGATCTTTTTGACCATTGCACCTGACTCAACCATATTGACTTCGTTTTCAGATACATCTGAGTCAAAGTCATTCCCTAAAATACCGTAATTCAGACCAAGTTCTGCTTCCACGTTATGGTTTTCTGCCTTCTTAAGTTTTCAGCATTTGCCATTGTGACGTTTCTTGCAGAATTTGCATTTTGATCTACCTTTCTTGGTATTTTCAAAGGTATTTACTTCGGCATTAGCGTCTCTACCGATCTTGAACACTTCGTAGGTTCTAAGAAGTTTATATGGATCATACTTGTATTTGAAATCACCATTTCTCCTTTCCTTTAGTTCAAGTTTGTCTAAGAATAGGGTTCTATTTTCAGCAGGAATAGCAGCAACAAAGTTTAGTAAATTGTGCTCGGCACTACCTGCAACATATTGATTATATAGAACCAATTTCTTCGTAAATAATTTCATATCAATATCACCACATTCTGGACTCATTCTTTGAATTTCGAGGTGCAATTTAAGTTGTTCAATAAGAGCCATAACTGAGTATTCACGATTCATATTATGGTGATACTCCGTCGCTTTCCCAATTTTACATAGACAATGAAAGGGCTTTGGGAGTTCTTGGAAAGTAGAGCAATTTTAGATCAAGTCTAAAGCTTTAACTTCACCATTAATTGTCCTCTGGACCACGCACATACAAGTCGTAATTAATCTGGATCTGTCCTCTACTAAGCTAGAAAGATCCTCAACACAATAAACAAAACATTATTTACATGGTAGCACCGTACTCAATGAAATCGTCATTTTCCGACCAGAAAGAACTCTCGAAATAATTTTCGATGTATGATCTCAATAACTTGCTAAAAGAAGAAGGATATAATGCATTTGTGTTAGGAACAACCACCGCATTAAGAACTTCTTTTGACCTAACAAATAAAATTCAGGTTGGAAGGTATGAATGAAAGACTTTTTCATCTGAAACCAATCATATTTGTTCGATGATTTCTTGATGATTGGATACGCTTTCATTTTTCCAAACAATTTTTGTAGTCTTCTAACGTCATGTCGGTTGAGAAATCAGCTTTCTCAGCCCCATCCTTTACATTGTTTGTAGATAAGGTTTTGTTTATTGTGTTGAGAATAGCTTTGTAGAGAACAGATCCAAATTGATTGCGAGTTATACGTGCGTGGTCCAGAGGATTGTTGATGGGCCTCGAATCTCTGGGAGGTGATCTAAAATTGTTCTGCTTTCCAAGAAGCGCTACGTCTAAGTTTATTATTCGTACCACCAAAGGCCTGAGCCTTCTCTCACAACCCCTGTTGATTGACGAGAGCATGATGATGACCTCCGCTTAGGAGTGTCTTGCAACTTTATCACTCTGTAAGTCAAATGTTTACTACTCTTCCATCCAATTCAGGTTTCCCCTAAACAAGAGTTGCAGCATCCTTATCTAGAATGGAAGTTACTTTAGTATTGCTACCAGTCACCATCTTGTTAATAATATAGCCGTCGCCAGTTATTATCCTCATAACAGCTAATTCACTCTTACTTCAACTAAGTCCTTAGTCCAGCGTTAATCTCAACGTTTTAGATAATTTTACGTATTAGTCTATTTTCTTCCTTACAAATTGTAAATAATAAAACGCAGACGACTATTGTTAAGCTGATATCAGTTTTTGTCGATGTCACTGAATCTAGGACGAAGCATACACCAGTCCCCACTATTATTTGGTGGCGTGTCAAAAACGCATCAACGCCAGATAACAAAGTTACCCGCCTCAGCTGATCAAAGAACACACGTGATAAGCACGTGACTGACAATTTCAATACAAGCTTACGTAATCAAAGCAGTAATTTCTCATTAATTTCAAACCAGATTACTTTTACAACCAACAAAATGCGCAAGTGGTTTAGTGGTAAAATTCAACGTTGCCATCGTTGAGCCCCTGGTTCGATTCCGGGCTTGCGCAACTTATTTTTTTTTTGATATAATCATTTGTTTTCTAAAAGCTATGTTGATTATGTTTGAACAGACTTTCCTTAAGTTCATCCTCTAATTTCGAGTTGAAATTCATGCCAATATAATTTCCACGCTTTTTAAATGTTCCTCTTGGTTAAAAATGAGCAAAGCTTAATCAAATATGAGATGCTTTATACGAACTATTTACGATCAATATTACGAAGTTATTCAAATAAAGGGAAGGGAAGATTGAAAGACAGTGATAAAATATTATCAAACGAATTAACAACAGCAAAGAAAGGAACGAATATTTTCAATATTCTATCTGGTAAAGGATCATCCAAAGATGATGGTAGTGATATTGCAAATATTATTCATTCACATTTGAATGAACTTGAGAGGTTGAATTTCCAACATCGACAAAATATCAAAAGATTAGCCGATAAGCTAGATTATATACAAAAGAATATAGGATTTAATATACCTAAAGATCATGATATTAAAGATTCAACTATATTAAATGAGTTGATGGATATGCCAATTGAAAGAATAGTTGAATTAATTAAGAGATTATCAAATTCAAGATTTGAGAATAATGATAAAGTTGAACGTGAACTTACGATAATTTTAACACATTTGATATTTCGAAATGAATTAACAGCTGATTTATTTGCAAGAATAATTATGAAATTTAGTTTGATAAATTTAAAGAAAATTCATGAGAAATTATCAATTGATCCTATTAGTATTATTAACAATTGGGAAAATGATAATAATAGGTCAAGACTATTATGCTTACTAGCTTTAAGTGCAAGATATAAAATTTTAAAAGATTATGAAAGTGCAAAATTAATAATTAAAAATGAGTTTTCATCAATTTGGATACCAATTTTAAAGAATAATTCAAATCTAATTAGAAAATCTGATATGAAAAATATTATAAATGTTTGTAATAATTTGATTGAATATGGATATTTATTAACAACAATTATTAAAATTCAGAATGGTGATTTGATTTATTTATTTTGGGAAATGAATCATAATGATTTTTTCTTAAAAGAATGGCTTGAAAATGAAATTTTGAAAAATGAGGGAAATAGGAGGATTAATAAATTTCAAAGTTTTATAATTTCACTTTATTTAAATCCTGCAGTTATTACAAAATCAAAATGGAGTCAAAAAATTTTAAATATATCTAAAAAATGTAAAATTGGATTATTGGATATTGATCAAATCAGAAAAGATAAATTTTATACATTTATTGAGTTATTATTTAATGAAATGGAGGAAGAATTTACTAATGATATTGAAAGGATTGATTATTTTATGACAATGAAGCAAGAATTTGATGAGTTAAAGAAAAGTTTAGAATCAGAAGATGAAATTGAAGTTAGTCATTCAAATTTTAGGACTTTTGATATTTGAACGGATTTTTTTATATAAAGATATGAGTGTAAATTATATACAATATAGTTAAATAAAGCTATTTTAATGGTTCTAATGAATTTAACATAATATACAAAAACGGGGGAAAACGAGAAGAGATAAATAAATAAAAATAAAACTAGAGTAAATATTAAATTAACTGATATGAATTATTTCGTTGAGCAAAAAAGGAAAAAAGGGAAAATGGGAAAAAGGGACATTGAAATTTATTAATATTTTTATTATCATTGATATAATGTTTTTATTTTTATTTTTTTATTTATTTTTTTAGGAAAAATTTAAAAATCCGGGAATAAATGACCATATTCATCTTTAATACCTGAGATACCATAATCATAATTTTCTTCAGGATATTTCTCGAATTGGGAAGCATCACCGACACCTGATTGAATATTTGGTTCATAAGGAGTTTCAATATTACCATTTAATAAATTTTCCCAAATAACTTCATTAAACCAAGGATGATTTTTAATATCTTCAACACCATTTTTTAAATTACCCAATCTATAAGTAACATCTTTATTAATTAAACCTTGTAATAAATCTATAACATCTAATTGGAAATGCTTTGGAAAGAAAAGTTCAGCTTTAGTTATATTTTCATAAGTTTTCAAAGGAGATTGATCATAAAATGGAGTTGTACCAGCAATCATTTCATAAATTAAAATACCGAAAGACCACCAATCAACAGCTTTTGTATAAGGTTGAACAGCAATTATTTCAGGAGCAATATAATCAGGTGTACCACATAAAGTATAAGTTGTTGTTTCAATTTGTTTAGCAAAACCAAAATCAGTTAATTTAATATGACCAGATCTTGAAATTAAAATATTTTCAGGTTTTAAATCTCTATAAATTATATTTTTTGAATGTAAATAATCTAAAGCTAATAAAACTTCAGCTGAATAAAATTTTGCAACTTGATTGGGGAAAAATTTAGATTTCCTTAATAAAGTAAATAATTCACCACCTTCTATATAATCCATTATAATGAAAATTGATTTACAATCTTGGAAAGTCCCCCACATTCTAGTTATAAAAGGATGTTTACAAATTGATAGAATTCTCCTTTCATCATTTGCATGTTCAACTTGTTTTGCCTTTACAACATGAGATTTCCTGAAAACTTTCATTGCATAATAACGACCATTATGAACTGAACAAACTAAATGAACTCTACCAAATGAACCTGTACCTAAAGTTTGAATTATTTTGAAATCTTTCAAAGAATATTTACCCTTTGTTATAGGATTTAATTGATTTAATGAAGAACTTGATTTTGAATTAGTCGATTGATTATGTTGTGAAGATTCATTAGTTGGAATATTATTATTATTATTTGATTGTTCAGTTGAACTAAGGTTAGAATTAGAATTAAAATTAGAATCAGAGTTGGAGTTATTATTTTGATAAGGTATTACTGGATTATTGATTGAGTTGAGATTGTTTAGTATATTAGGATGATATTGATGATGATTAGGTTGTTGATTTGAGAGTAAGTCTGAAGAATTTGAGTTTGAGATAAAATTGTTATGAATGGGTAGATTAGAAGGTTTAGTATTATTTGAGATTGTAATATTATTGATATTATTAGTAGTTTCCATATTGAAATGAATATTAATTGAATAATTAGTCTTTGTTGCCGGCAAAAAGATTTAATTTCAATAGAGAAGAGTAAAATGATGTAGAAAAAAAAGCGAATAGTAAATGTAGAATGTGAAATTATAAGTAAGTAAGTATATTCAGATGTAGTAAAGTTGAAGAAAGTATTAAGTAATCTAATTTAGTAAGTTGGTTAGTTACTTTTTCTGAGATTTGAAAGATTTGAGGGAAATATCAGTATAAACTGAAGAGGAGTAAAGAATCTATTAAAGAGCCCGAGATGATATGACAGGATATGATAAGATATGAAATGGTATGGTATGATATGATATGGTATGATATGATATAATAGGATATGATAAATTGTGGTATGTGTATATAGGTGAATTTAGTTTTAGATGTGGTTTGTGGGTGCAGTTGTTGAAAGATATTTTGAGGTTTGTGGTTCTCACTATATGTGATATTTTTTTCAAGTAAGCAGTTTTACGAGACCAAGCTAGCTAGCTAGCAGCGGTGAACTAAAATTTAAATTAGTACGATAAAATTGGGGTGGCGCAAAAATTAATAATATGGTACTTGTTAGTAAAGAAAGAAAGAAAAAAAATATTCGCGCCTTCTTCGCCTCGTTGACATGTCACGTGACAAGAGGGTGTAGGTTTGTGCTGTAGATTTATATATAGCGGAGTTAAGAGTTAAGGACGGAAACTAGTTATCTATCAGTGGTGCTCTGCGACTTTCTCGACAACGAGCCTGTCTGTGTGGTACATTTTGGATATGGTGGCCTGTCTTTTGAGGACAGAGAGATCGGATAGCGCCTGGTCGACGAACTGAGAGTTGTCAGCAAGGTCTCTGTTTTTCCTGAACTCATTTCTGGTTTTGCGAAGGAAGTACTCCCTGAAGTTATAGTTGTCGAACTTGTGCGAGTTTCTGAGGAGAGACCTGTAGAGGGATAGCACCTGTGTCTTTGAGTACGCCATTGGTGTGGATTGGAAGAGAGAGAGAGGGGGAGAGAGAAGTAGAGATAGAGAAAGAGAGAGGTTTACGTAATTGTAAGCTGGTGAAGGAAGGCGTTTCAGGTGTGATTCAGCTCTGTGCGAGCGCCATCGCTGCGCGAAAGCTCAGCGACTCAAAAAGGGGACACAGACCTATCTCTCGATCGATCCATCTACCGGCCTATCTATCTATTCTGCACCAGAGACTCACACCAACACCTACACACCTACACACCCATCTACACTATGGAACGCGCACAAATGGAAGACACGGGCGTGCTGCTGCAGACAGTGCTGCAGACTGTGCTTCACGCCCTGCTGCGGGCGCTACAGCACGCGCTGTGGCAGGGGGCTCTGCTCGCACGCGCCGCCCACGCGCAGTATCCGGGGCTCAGCGACCTTGTGGCGTCGATCGTCGCCGTCTGCGTCGTGCTCGTCGCGGCCCGCGCGCTACTCCGGTCGATCGTCGCGT
>JANIWQ010000185.1:0-10394 GCA_030555725.1 Pichia sp. yHMH446
GGCAGGCTCGCGCGGCACCGACAGGCGAGCGAGCGACGGGCGAAGGATGGGGCGACAAAAGCTGCGCCACCAGCTGCGCCACTAGCTGCGCCAGCAGCGCCGGCGGGGATCGCGGACAGCCCCGGGAGCGGGCCGCGAAGACCCGGGCAATTCCGGGACGCGTGGAATACCATTCCTCCCAGCTGTTGTGCTGAGCCGCACTCAGCTGAGCCGCACTGAGTTGAGCCGAGCACCGCTGAGCCCCTTTCTCCGTTTCAACAGGACCCTGCAAATTTTGCAAACGCCGCTGGTGCCGACGCAAAGATGCGGCTCGAGCAACGTGCCACGGTCACGTGCCTTACTGCTGCTGCTGCTGCTGCTGCAGATCATCAACACAGCGACAGTGCACCAGACAACACGCTGGCATACACTGCTGGTTGGCACTACCACACTACCACATACCACATACCACTCTACCACTACCACTACCCTGACAGACTAGCACTTCCTCCACAGTGTCACCGCTCAAGTCGTGCGCCCTCCCCTCAATTCTCCGATCAGCAACTCTGCAATCCCAAATTTCACTCCTTCCACTCCACTTCTGCTATTGTTGTTCACTGATCCTGCCTCTCTTCAGCTATAATGTTATCCGGTTGCTCCTCCAATTGGTCTCTTATATTCCTCCTCGCATATCTCTGCAACACGGTAAACGCAGGCGCACTCGATTTCCTGCCCAACTCCTTCTCAATCTCCTCTCTCTTCCATTCAAAGAAAACCTACAAGGAAAATGAACCAGTAGAGTTGATAATAAATACGGTATCTTCCAAACTATCAAACATACCTTACTCTTACTATAATCTACCCTTTGTTTGCCCGCCTACCTCGAACGCGAAACCAGTCTATATGTCATTATCTGAGATATTGAATGGTGATAATTTCATGCAGTCGGATTATCACTTGATTTTCAAGCAAGATGAACCTTGTCTAAGATTATGTGATAGAATCATGAGGAAGAAAAACATTCATCGTTCTTATGATATAATTAAAAATGACTATATCGCAGACTGGTTAATCGATGGGTTGCCCGGCTCAACTACTTTCATATCCGATTCAATCTATGATGAGCATAAGAAATATTATATACCTGGTTTCCCTCTAGGTTTCATGGATGGCGATGATGCCTACATAAACAACCATTTGATGCTGGTTATAAGGTATCATAAAGAGGATGAGGAAGAAGATGGGGGTGAATCTAAGTATTCAATTGTCGGTTTTGAAATTTACCCTAAATCGGTCGATGATTTCGTTTGTCCTGGTGCTTCCAAAAATTTCAACCATGTTAAGCTCGATTTAGATGCTAATGAACAGTTGATCCATTTCACTTATTCAGTTTATTGGAGAGAAGATACTCAAATGAATTATAATAATAGATGGAACTATTATCTAGATCCTTCAACGATAGATTCAAACGGTAATTTCATTAAACTTTCCAATAAATCAATCCATTGGATCTCATTGATCAATTCCTTTGTTTTAATCACTTTTGTTTCCCTAATTGTCGGTTTCATCCTTTTAATCACTTTTAAATCAGATTCAAATAAAATTAATCCTTTCATATCAATCGCAAACCTCTCTTTCAATAAACCTATTTGGCCTGATTTATTGGCCATCTTCTTAGGTTCAGGTATTCAACTCATCTTTACAATGTTAATAACAGGTTTATTCACTCTTTTCTTTATTAAAAACAGTTTTGGCCATGAAACCACAACTTTATCTGCTGCAATCTCAATCTTAATCATTGGTGGATTTTTCGCTGGTTTCTCCTCAATTCAATTGTTGAAATTATTTCAAATTAATAGTAGTCTCAACGATTTATCGATTTCCAAAACGCTAATCGTCTCTTCATTATCAGGTTCCCTAATAATCTCAATCTGTTTATTGGCCATTCATATAGGTAACAAACTTGTCTTTGATGAGAAATCTCCAAAATCCTTAACTTTTAAAACTTTCATGACTATACTCTTCTTCTATACAATTTTACAGATACCGATATCTGCGATAGGTGGTTTGATTTCAAGGAAATTCAATTTCTTCACAAATCTACTATCTAAAAAATTCTCCAAAATACCAACAGGTTCAACAACAACAAGCACAACTTCTTCTACACCAATTTACTTAAAATTCCCACTCTCACTCATCATCATAGGTTTCTTACCATGTTGTGTAGTTTTCATCGAATCAAGATTCGCTTATCTTTCATTTTTATCAATAAGAAATTCAACTTCATCAATTTTATTAGGTTTCTTAATTTTAACAGCAATTTTATTATCAATTTTAATGATCGAAATAGGTATAGTTTCAACTTATCTAAGATTAATTAAAAATTCAAATATTCATAATTGGCAATGGTGGACTTTCATTAATTGTTCTTTATCAATTTGGATTTACCTTATGTTAACTTCAATTTATCAATTAACTTTTAAAATTAATATTAAATATTCTGGTTCACCAATAATTTACATTATTTATACAACTATTCTAAATTCTTTAATTTCAATATCTTGCGGTTCTTTGGCTTTATGGAGTGCCATTTGCTTTATCTATGCAACCGTTTTATCTTCTTCATTGAAAAATGATTGAAATTACTCTTAATTTTATATATTACATATTCAGCTAATAATAAATCTAAAACAGCTATAAAAAATCCACCCCCCATTCATTTGATGTAAGCTCTGTTCAAATTGTAAATTTCTCGACATAAAACATACCAATCAACTTCCCGTAAACAGTTCGATAAATTACTAACAACTTCATACCTACTTTCACCTCCCCTCTTACCTTTCCTTAACAAATGATTTTCTTCCCATTTGAATAGCTCATACATCAATTTCAAATTAGGTTGAATTATAACGTTTAATCGACGTACTCTAACATACATATACGCCCTCGATAAACTTAATCCATTCCTTTTCATAACTTCAGCAATACAAACACTAGCAGATCTTGAAACTCCAACTTGACAATGAACTAAAACTTTACCACCGTTCGAATAAACTGTATCAATAAATTTAAGCGTTTTATCGATCGTTGAGATTAATGTACCAATACCATCATCATTGATATTATTCAATACAATGATTTTCTTAATAGGGAATCTATAACCTGTTTTCTCATCAATTTGATTATTCTCAAAATCATAATAATGAATTCCTCCATCTGCTCCTAATCCTCCATCATCATCATCAAATTTAGTATACTTAAAATCATCCATCCATAAAATTCTTTCACCAACACTGACAATATACTGAATTCCAAGCCTTGATAATAACGGTATATCAGTTGCATGAATTAATGATCCAAGATAAAGATGCTGTAAAATTCTTGATGGTAATGAACCATAAACTTCTTCAAGTGATCCATCAATTGAAATTCGTTTATATTTATTCATCGTTACATTATTCAAATTGTTGTTCATTATAGAATTCCCAACACTGTTATTCCTATCTTCTCTAAATTGAACAACATGATGTCCAGTATTCGTAAAATATGATCCACTATTTATCGATTTAATTATATTGTTATTAGTACTATTCTTATTATTTTGACTTGTACTTGTTTGACCAACAGTACCTAATGATTTCTTTTTAGGCATAAGAAGTAAAACTGATCTAATTATATTAACATCTGATTCAAATTTGAAATTTTCATTTGTTACCTCAATATCATCATTTAATGGAGAAAATTTATTTAAAATACATTCTAATTTCTTAAGTAATGTATAATCTGTTTTGAAAATGAAAAATGGACGTCCATAATCTATATGAAGTTTTAAAATTGCTTCGTCAAGACAAATTTTTTCAGCATACATTAAATAACAAAGTGCAATTAATGATGATTCAGTATATCCATCAGAACAAAATATTAAACCCGGATATCCCCCACTTAAATTATAATAACAAAATTTGCAAATATTAACTATACTTAAAATATCAGATTCTGACATATCAGTCATTGTCATAGAACCAGATGGTGGGAATTCAATATTTATAAATTCACAATTTCTGAATTTCTCATAAATTATTTCCAATTGTTCCAATGTTGGTATTCTAGCACCTTCAACACATTTGATGAAAAATCTCCAAATAGTTGAAGGATAAGTTATCAACATTTTATCTAATTCTTCATGATTCATTTTATTAGTAAAGTCTTCTTTAGTCAATTTGACAGTTGTTTTATTAGGATCACAATAAGCAGCATTCAATTTCTGATTAAGTAAAATTTTATTCACTTGATCTTCATCCAATATATCAATTTTTCTGTTGTTATTCAAATAAATTTGTAAACATTCATAATCTGTTATATTACCTAACCATAAATTGTTATGTATTGGAGTAGCAGTAGACATTCGTGATATCTCAAGTCTTTCACGATAAAGATAATTGGCATCCCAATTATTGAAAACATTGAAATCATATTCAGAACAAAGTTCATCCTCCTTTTTAATTGATGATTCTTTTCTTAGCAAAGGAATAGATAATATATTTGATTTCTCAAAAAATTTAACGTTAGGTTCCGCTATTATGAAGGTATTATATTTTTTACAATTGAGTAACTCATCAATTTTAAGCTTTTCTACAAGTTCTGGATGATGATATTGATATGCAGTCTGTGCAATATGTAATAATCTAGCCAAATTCAAACATAAACATCGATTATTAACAAACTTTACCTCATCCTTCAATTTCATATTTTCACAATGATCATGACTATTGAAACAATAAACTAAAAAATCTGAAATATTGCTTATTTTAGATACTTGAATATGAAAGTTTCTAAGATTAATACCAATCTCTGGATCTAAATTTTGGAAAACTGGCGTCAAACCTGTTATTATGCAATCAGTAATGATAGTTTCAATATGATAATCTTTGAAAACAGTTTTTGGTAACATCTCTTGTAGAAATACCTCCAAATTTACAACTTTTGAATAGGGTATAAGAATATCATCAGGTGATACATTACCTTTCAATAACCCAGCAGATTCAACTATTAAATCTGAAATTTTAGGTGAAACCTCACCATTTGTGTTACACGATCTGATAGGCATTAAAAAGCGGGTATCTGGAGTTCGAAGCAATTTATCAAGGTTATCATTAAGTCCACTCGAGAAATCATCATCCTCGGTATAATCTTCCTCTTCTTTAGTTTGATAATTGTTTTCATCTAATGAAGCAGGTTTTTCAAACGATATAATTCTAGGTGCATTGTTGGAACTTTTGGAACGCAAACTATTACTCAGAAAACTTATCTGCCCATAATTATCTTTATTTATACCATGAAGCCAGGGAAACATAGTTTCAACTTTAGGTAAGGGTTTATTGTACGATCGCAATATAATGGAAGTTGCTTCCTCTGAAGAGATCAATTTACAATGTTTGGCTGATGGCACTGCCATATGGAATTTAAAAGAAGATTCCTGTTTTTCCATTGAAATAAATGCATCTGGGTCAGAATTTTTGAAGTTATGCATTCTATTAAGAGGTATTTGATTGTGCTTTTCTATTTTGTGACCATTCAAGCCTAGTCGTGTCTTGTTCTTTAAGTAATCATCATTGGACGAGCTCATTGCACGTTTCGAACTTCTTCTTCTTTCTCGTTTGGTATCAATAAGTATGCTGTCAATAGTATCCTCTTCAAATACTTCATGATATACTGGATTTGCGGGAGAATTAAAAATTGACCTATCTAAAGCAGTAATACTGCTATCATGACCCATCTTAACAGGTGTTGGAGAGAGTTCAAGTTCGTACTCAGAAGAGAGAGAAGATTCATCACAATCAGAGGTAGCTGAGTCTTCTGTATTATTCACAGTTCTTTTAATTACTTCGTCAGAATTGGTTCGGACAGTAGTCACAAGATTATTGATATTACTATTCGAAGCATCCATTGCTTCGGAATGTGATAAATTATTGAGTTCTTCAAGTTCGTTGATTGCTATTCTAGGTATTGTTTCTGCTTTCATTTCGGTGGTTTCTTCGATGGTGCGTAATGTATGAGCTTTGATGGAGTTAACGGTAGTTGAGATGTCAGGTCCTAAATTTGGCGCATCTTTTTTATCAATAAAAGACATCCCTCACTATGGTTTCCTCTTCTTGATGATATCGCTTATATTTTTTTAAACACAGTATTTGCTTTAGCGTGAAGTAGAGTCCAATAATAAAGAGATAAGTTGTTTTAGGTGTTGAGCTATAGTAGAACGCCACAATAGAAAACAAAATCACCTTCTACTAATGATAAGAGGTTGAAGGGGGGCTCTACTGGAACTAAATTTTTGGATCTGGCGCGTCAATAAAATGTGAGAGCAATCAAAACACGATCGATCCTCAGGGAGCAAAAAAAGTTAAACAAAACTATAGTCCGGTTTCAGTGACATTTTGTAAAAGAAGTAAAGTTAAATAAAGCAATACAGGTAAAACAATTGCAAGAATGTTTAAGCCCTTATTGATCATTTAGTTTCAAGAAAGTCGTCACAGAAAGCAACTAATCAAAAAGTATAATTTCTGATCGGGGAACAAGGAAACTACCAAATCATAATCTATTACGGTGAGTCTATTCATTTCTATATATTGGTAGATGAATATATCGGTATATATTCTAAGAGTGAATGAGATTTGTTTTCAAATTTTTTCGATAAGCGACACCAGATATTTCATAAATTGCCTATCAGGGTTGGTGACAAGGGTCTGAACAAATTCTGTAGCCAAATCAGTTGGAAAACCAATTTGATTGATTAATGTATTAGATATTTGCTGACACATTCTTTCATTATAACCAACAGGTAGTGCTGCTCTTTTATTCAAAGTTTGTACTTCGCTCCCTTCGCTTTTCTTCTTCTGTAAGGTGTTGGCATCAGGGTACTCATATCCTATGTGCGCAATACCTTTCAAAAGTCTGCACGATTCCAACGTTATATTGTTTCTGAACTGGGCGTCTTTCAACAAAGACTTATTTGCAGCTGGAATTTTCAATCCTAGCTCTGTTGTTACAAGAATTGCATTGTTAATCAACAACTCATCAGCCTGTTCAAATTTGTTATTGTCATTTCTGAAATTATCTAATGGGTCAATAACAAGACCGGTTCCGAATCCTTGACAAAACATATTCAAAACTAGCAAAGCCAATTTGACTACAGAGAGATCTATAGTGCTGTAATTGTATGTGTAACCTAACATAGTTTTAATGATACTTTTGAGCATTTCTTTATTTTCTTCTGATGCCAACCACAAGGAATTCAAGTGATCATTAGATATACCTATAATCAAGGAGAGCCCTGATCTCTGCAAATCTAAAATTTCCTTTTTGCTGAAATCATCAGTCGTAGATGCCGTGTCTTGTTGAATCTTAAAGAATATCTTGCTGAAAAGTGGTGCTAGTAATGAACTCAGCATTGTGTAAGAGTTTTGATCTGATGAAGTTTGATGTAGAATCTGAGAAACAAAATTGATGAAATTTATAACTTCAGGAGTTTTCAATGATTCAAAATCTATCATGATGCAAGAAATAAATTTAGATAACAATGTTTGGAGTAAGTCTGCAAAATTGTTGTGAGCGGAGTTAAGGACAATATACAGTCTCACAACACAAAATTGTACACACTCTCTGATTATATTGAATTCAATGAAATTTTCTAATGTAATAATAATCACCTGTGTGAGTTGACTGATTATATTCAAAAACTTTATATTGTTGAATTTCTCACCTCTTATTCCTTCAAAACCTTTTAAAATATTACCAATTGATATCATACAATGATGCACTTGAATTAAGACCTTAAGATTAAGTTGCTGTGAGGAAACTGACCCAATGCAACCCTCTAAAGTAGTAAATAAGGGCTGTAAAACACTTTCAAAAATTGTAATTAAGGAGTCTTCATTAGACATTAAAGTAATCAATAATCCAACACTTTCAAAAAGGTAAATCTGGTGCTCAAACGCACCAGATTCTTCAATGAGAGAAAGATCAATAAACTTTAGCTCTTCAATTGAATTAGTCGATATCTTTTTGTTTTTATTCGAGGTGATTTCAAAATTAAAGGATAATAATGGAAGAAGAGATTTGATTAGCTCTTCAATAATGTAATCAGGAAGCTTAGGTTTGGTCATTTTGATGAACCTGTATAAAAGGTACCATGACCTATACTGGACTTTCTCGTTGTCGCTGAAAACACCAAAGTTTGAGATGAATATATTCAAAACTTTCATCAAAATTTCGTCCTTGTTGACTCCTTCAACCTGAATATTATTGTTGTTGAAAAAAGTGTAATGTTTCAAAACAAGTTCAAACAATAAAAGCTGAATCAGCGGATGGCTGATTAGAATTTCAGTAGAATTGCTGATTACCTTGCATAACATCTCATTGAAAACAAAATACGGTCTTGAGTTGTTTACCATTGTCTTCGGTAAATTCATAACATTGTTCCTCAACATATCACTATAATACGTTAAGAGGAATAGTCCCAACTCAATGGTACGCCAATCGGTTTCTTTTCCTTTGGAAGTATCAAAGCTGCTAAATAAAAATTCATTAATACAGTTGATAATGACGTCTAATGCTAGTGATTCATTTAATAACACAACAGAGTCAATAAAAACTTTGAGTCGGTTTCTTATATCATTGAATTGTACAATGGTATCATCATCATCGCCGTCATCATCTTGATCAAACTTAAGCTTGAGGATTATGTTCTTCAACAAAGTAGTTAAAACCTCGTTGCTGTTTAAAGAAGAAAAATCTATACTTTCTTTAGTAATACTCTTTTTGAGTAATAGCAAAAAGTCACCAATGAAAGGCAAAACTTCTATGGAAATATCATCAAACTCGTTGGAAAGAAATTCAAAAATTAAAGGAAAAATTTCCAACACTTTAAAGCATGCGATGTTTCTGAATTCATCATTTGATAACTCTTCAGGTGAAGCATTATCTAGCACAAGTACTGCTTCTTCCCCAATTTGATTTACAAGTTTTGCCAAAGCCATGGCGACATCAAATTCCATAGCATTAGAATTGATGTTAAGCTGATTTAGAATTTTACCAAGGTTTAAAAAGTTCAATAGTTCGAGTTTTTTGGTTGGAGGCATTTTCTTGTGTAAGATTTCATTGAAAGTGTTTGCAGTTGTAACTCTTCTTTTTGAATTGTCGTTGGCACTCAAAAATTGGTAAAAAAATGACATATATTGCTCATCTAGAATCAAATTGATTTCAATCCAGGACACGAATGAACCAACACAGAGAACAGTATTATTAACAATCTCATCTGCTAGCACACGGTCAGTTGGATTAGCAGTATAATAAATAAGAACTTTTTTCCAGTAATTTGCGAGATCAATCATATCAGTTGCTCTAATCGCATCTTTCAAAGAGTTATTATGATCTTGTGATCTATTATCTCTGGTAATCATCTGATCACCAATTTCTTGGTGAATTACAAGTAAGGTTCTGATAAAGTAATCAGTGGCAATTTCATTGAAAGCTTCTGTAGAATGGTTGTATGATAACTTCATTAAATCTTTGATCAAGGTGGGGTAACAATTTAAAGTGCAGTGCACAAATATCATACCTAATACTTTAGATAGACCATTTCTTAAAAAAATTGGCTCCACACTACCCTTGGAAATAAGAGTATTAAGATACGAAAAGATGGAACTTTTTAATAGTATCTTATCACTGTCGGTTAAAAATGGTAATTTTTCTGAAACTACTTGAAGGGCAAAAAACTTGGCATTGGTTGAAGCTCCATCAGATTGAATGACAGATAAACATGGCTGCCATCCCTCATTAGAAGACTTTATTTGATTGATAAATGATAGGGCTTGTTCTTTAATAATAGGATCACTGGAAGGGCTGTTTGCTATTTCAACAGCTTGCTGGATTTGATTTTCCATTTTATCTTTAAGTTTTGTTTATACAAATTCAAACGGAAAAATAGCAACTTCAATTAGAGTTTATAGAGAGAAAGCCCAAAGCTATCTGGAAATTATCAATAATAGATGGATCGTTCTTATAATGTATCACACTGCTAGAAGAAAATGCCCAAATTCTAAAGATCAAGAAGTGAAACGAAATTTTTCAGCGTTAAATCGGTCCATCTGTAGCTCGCCTTAGAGATTTGTTTTTCATTTCACACCTCACAAAAACGCTAAAACTCAAATAGCAAAAAAGGTCGTACCCGGATTCGAACCGGGGTTGCTCGGATCAAAACCGAGAGTGATAACCACTACACTATACAACCATTTACAATTTTTGTAAAGGATGGTAACTACTTTGGTTGGTTTCGCGATGGCTCGTTTGGTTGGAACTGATGGTTTAGCTTTTCAAGCTAGCAAATGTTAGTCGGTTACGGTTTTGGGTATTTTAGG